>QRFJ01004407.1:0-239328 GCA_006176705.1 Cocos nucifera | reverse complement strand
AGTTTGGTCATTTTGCCTTGAAGACAAGATTCACAAGTTGGATATGACTCGAAGTCAATGGACTCAATAGCCCATTTTTCTCCAATTTGTTGATCCTATCTTCTGCTATATGACCTAATCTCAGGTGCCATAGATATCTATCATTTGGACTATCCCTAGGTCATTTGGCATTCACGTTTTGCTCGATAGTTAGAATAGGTACATCAATATATAGCTGATAAAGACCGTTAATAAAAAAATCATTTGCAATTTTATTTTCTTTCATAAAGAATATTACAATGGTCCTTAAAGAAGGTAATCACATAGCCTTCTAGTGCTAAGCATGAAATAGAAATCAAATTTTTGCTAGCTGCAGGCACATAATAACAAGTCTTTCAAAACTAAGTCTAAACCAGATGGTAATCGAAGAGGATATGTTTCCACCGCCACTATAGCAACTCTTGCTCCATTACCAACGCGTAGGATCATGTCTCCATCCCTCAGCCTCCTGCTATCCTCAAGACCCTGCATGGAAGTGCACAGATGAGCACTAGAACCAGAGTCAAGCACCCAACTGGATGCAGAAGAAACCATAAGGTTAGACTCAATAATGAGCATACCTCCAGAAGGACCTTCCTTCTTGTTCTTCAGGATGGCCAGGTAAGTAGGGCAGTTCCATTTTCAGTGGTCGTCACTGTTGCAATAAAAATACTTTCCTTTGGCAGCGGCTTTCATCTTCAGCTCTGCCTTCTTCTTCTTTCCTTCCTTCCACCTTCTGCTTTTTCACAGACTTTTTTTCTTTCCATAAGACTTTCTTTTGGAAGAAGTCCGTTCCATAGCAAGAACTGAGCCTTTAGAATCTTTCATAGAAAGCTCAGCGGTGACCAGCATGTTCATTAATTCGGCCAAGAAATTTTGAAGTTTATGCATGTGGTAATTCATGATGAATTGCCCATATGCATCAGTCAAGGATTGCAGAATAATATCATTCTGCAGATCCAAGTCTAACTTCACACCGAGCTTCTCAAGCTCTTCCATGTCCTTGATCATCATCAGACAGTGATCTTGGACTGACTGCCCATCACGCATCTTAGCCTTAAAAAGTCATTTCATGACTTGATACTTGGCTGCGCGACTCTGTTCACCAAACATCTCCTGCAGGTGAGCCAACATTTGGCGAGCAGTCCCTGATATCTTCATGTTGGTGCTGGAGCTCATCAGACATCGAGCCCAACATGTAATATCTGGCCTTATTATCTTCGTCTATCCATTTTTTCTAGAGATGCTCTCTATTCAGTGGATGGACGGGCTGGTAAGGTGGGAGGGTCCTGGTCCAATACATGGGTTAACTTCTCAGAACCCAAAATGATTTAGTAGTTCCTGAGCCAATCTTTATAATTGGGTCCAGTCAGTCTATGTGTGTCCAGGATACGTGCCTAATGGGTTGGACGCAGACATTTTTCCTATAGAGAGTCAAAGATTCTAGTTAGATACTGTAATTATGACTTGACCAATTTATTTAGAAATTTTATTTTTAAACAAATTAGCTTCCACTATTTTCTCGGATCCCTACACTCCCTCTGTAGAGATGCAAAAATCTCCATGATTAATGATTTCTAGTGGGTGGTGCGGTCTCACCAACTGACTCATCACCTCACCTAACAGTTATTGGTGATGGGTTAGCCAATGAGTGAACAACTCTTGTTCAATGATTCTCTAATCATGGTGCACCCAAACTTGGTCTCTAATTCATGAATCTCACCATATCCGGAATATTGATCCACTCCTTAGTTAAGTCAGACCCACCATTTGCACAGACTGGATTCCTATTGAGTCTCTCACCGTATCCAAAATATTGAGCCCAACTCATCCTCCAGCCCATAGCATCCAATGCCTAATAGACATGGTTGCATCTTTTCGGTGCAACTGAGCCACTGTATCCAGCCGAGAACAATCAACCTCGGAAGGGCCCGCACATCTACAATGGTGGAAGACCTCAGACTTAATCTTTTCTTAGGGAGAATTGATTCAGGTCTCATTAAACTAGACTTATCATAGTCATAACAATTATGACTAACCTAGTGGCATGGGTTAGCTCGGATTATTGACCACCTCAGATCAGAACTGTGTCAACAGATATGGCCAGGTAAGTGAGACCGGTGGAAGGAATATGCCATTAACTCGTACAAGAATGCATTCAGGTCGAGTAGCTTCCAATTAAAAACCAGTCGGTCGTATGTGCCAAACTTACCTTAGACACCAAATTGTTGAGCCAGAACCAATTGGGTTAGCCTACAATCCAGACTCTAACCTCTGAGCCTAATTAGGTCTTGCTTGATCGTGACTCGATCTTGACCCAGACTTAATCCTATTAGGCTGGTCAATTTAAGCATTGTTGATCCCATCTAACCAACTCTTGATTCGGTTTGATCAACCGCTTAGACCTAATTGAGCTACCCAAGCCCGAACCCAGTATTATGAATATGTCTTAGATCTAAAATTCTCAATTTTAGACCTAATTAATATTTCATAATCTTAATTTCTTAATTAAGTAGGGTTCATAAACAAAATATGCACAATAAATCCTAGGGTTTCAGGATCTAGGGTTTTGCAGAAAGTAAGTTTTGGGTTTCTGATTAAGGACGAACGCGCAGCACCCCTACACATCATAAGAACACCCCATCGGATGGGAAGGAGAGGGCCTTTAAACCCTTCTTCGTTCTTATGATCGGACGGCCAAGAGGAATGCCTTAATCAGGAACATGTCAATACTACAAAATAAGTTTTAGATCTATATCATATATCTCATATACAAATTAGATCTAATCATGGCATATTTTGCATACATCTCATGTATCGAATCATGCATGTTTTCAGATCTAAATTATCTCATAATAATCTAAAAAATTAGATTTAAATTGATCTTATCAAAATAAATTCTAATCTAGACAACTATGTAGAACTATTCTACAACTAGTCTAGACATGCATCAATCATATCTCATATGATGTTTAAAATTAAATAATTTTTATTTGCTATTTTTTAGATGTTATTATAATAATTATAATATCAAAAAATAGTAAATAAATAGATCTAAAATATGATTTAATCAAATTAAATTGAAAACATGCAAGACTATTCTATAGAACTATTCTATTTTAGAACTAGTCATGCATATTTTCTAATCTTAGATCCAAATCATTTAATTTTAATTTTTTTCTGATTTTAGATCTGATCACATCTCATGTGACATCTAAAATTATTTATTTTCTAATTAAAATAAATTTAAAATTAGATCTAAACACTTTTAGAACCTTGGCTCTGATACCAGTTGAAGGAAAATCCTGATTTCCCGGATCCAGGTTCGTTCAGATCTGATCAGATCAAGAGATATATTTCAAAAATTTTTTTCTTTGATCCTAATCAGATCTGAGATGTTTTAGATCTAATCTTTATTATTTTAATAATAAAAATAAAATTTAAGATAAATTAAATCAAATTTAATTTACCTTGATGTGGGTAATCCTATTACCCGTTGATGATCCTGTAAGCAGCGGAAGGTTCTGGATCTAGCCACGCAAGTGCCTGGCCTCTACCGGTATCCACTCAGGCTGGATCTAGAGATCCTCTTCTTCTCTATCACGTCTCCAAAAATTAGATCTGGATCTGATCTGGAGGATCTTCAAAACACCTTTTGAAGATCAGCAGTCGTCCTTTGCAGCAGCGCAGCCTTCTTAGCTTTCTGATCGCCTTTCTCTGATCTGGATCGCACCAACCTAAGATCCAAAACTCCTTTTGGGTGTGGAGAGGAGAGGGAGAAGGTGGACTTGGCATGGAGGAGGAGAGGAGAGGCAGCCTTGGGGCGTGGGAATTTAATTTAATTTAATGCTTTTGAGTTGGGCGCAGGGTCTTATTTATAGACTATGCGTGATCCAACTCCTCTTCTTCCCAACCAATCACAACCTCTTTGTGAAATCAGATCTAAATCTGATTGGTGGGAATAGAGTCCCCTGGATTCCTCCTTAGAGGGCGCCTAAGACCAGTCAAACTTGGTTCTTAGGAGAACTCTAATTGGAATCCAAAAAGGGAGATGGAGTCCTTGTCCAACAAGGGACTCCTAGGCGCCTCCAACTTGGGCACACGCCAAGGGTGGCGTGCGCCCTTCCTCCTTGCCAGGTTCTGGCAGGGGGACAGGCCCCCACCAGCTCTCCAATAGGTGCATGACATGTGGTCAAAAGTCAAAGTGTCAATGGTCAATATTTGACCAGTCAAAGGTAGACTTTTGACCAAAGTCAAAGAACAAGAAATGGCAGGTGACCAAAAATGGCAGGTAATGTCTTACAAAATAAGACAACCTTTTCTGACTTGGACAACCTCCAGTCAGACCATATGAAGGCCTCTGATTGAGCACAAACTCCTTTGGCTCAGTCAGGACAACTTATTTATGATAGTAAAAGAAGAACGTTAGGTTCAATCGAGTGCTAGCACGATTTTCTTGAACCTAATTGAATCTCATTCAGATCAATTGAACTAGATCAGTTCAATTGATGATCACCAGATTCAAACCCTTGTTTGTGTGACCCAGTTAGGTTCAGTTCTGTATGGTAATGGGATATGTCATGATCTCTATCATCGACATCATCGAAACTCCTTTCGATGGATCAGAACTCTTCTGATTCGAACAGCTAGAATGATCGATCATCTAAATCATTCTAATTGCTCCCAAAATCCACCAGTGACACCTAGCAGTATATGGTGGCAACCCATCAGAGCTGAATGCGAACCTCTTGGTGCAGCTACCTGTGTGATTAAGTTCTTCTATCTTGAGCCCCGATCAGATTAGGGTTAAGGTGAACTCGTCAAACCCTAGTCTCTGTCATATGATGTAATCATTCGATTCGAGTCCAATGTGAAAATCTAAATAGAAACTCTTTCTATTATTTCACTCTGCCATGGCCATGGACTTCTGGACTTGATTCTCATGATCATCATAGGGCTGCTCCTCTACCACCGAGGTAGATAGATTCCATCTTGATGCAATCCAGTTCCTACAATGAACATGCTATAGCCAACATACACCTCAGGGTTCCATATGGCTAGGAGACCGAGTAATGGTGTAGTCAAACTATAACACCCTCAAGGTGAACTGCCGATGCACCTCAGGTCAAAGAACCAGACACACTACTGCAGCATCGAGTCAGTCATTGACGAGAAGGTAGACTTCCTAATGACTACTCGAGGTGGTCACGCTCAGTGCCCCGTTCTCTAACGAGTACCTGTACTCTCGCTCCGGTGTCTCCACACCGTAGACTCAAGACTCATCTACTAAAGAGAAGCGATTGTACACCAACCTTCCGGATCAATCACCATCCTCGTGATGATCCTATGGTCGGGAGCATTTTATGAGTTAATAATGATTATTCATGTCTTAAATTTTCAACTCTTGAAAATATGAATTATCATTACCATTAACTCAAAGGATGTATCACAGACACTAAATACACATATGTGATAGAAAATAACCCATTTTATTAATTTTAGTCAAAATTATAATTTTGCCCCTAGAAGTGTATTACAAGTGTCAGCCAATTCTGGCTTCTAGGGCACATATATCTAACATTCAAAAGACCTAGATGATAATCTGAATATTTAATTTTAAAAATCTAAAAAATTTATTTTAAAAAAATTTAGATACCTGTCATAAGGTTGTCCTATTGTTAGGTTTATCCCTTACAGTGAATAGGTTATCCTAGTACGTATTGATCTAAAATATTGATCATAAAATTTTAGATTAGATCTAAGAAATTTTATAATCTAATTAAAAATATTTTAATCTAATTTTAATCTTCATAAATATGTTAGATTTGATCTAGGAAGATTTATGATTGATTATTATTGAAACTATTTCAATTACATGAACCTATTTAGATTAGATCTAAAGTAGATTCATGTTTATGTTACTTGCATATTGATTATGAATCAAATATGCAACTTGGTTGATAGAACCATGTTGTAAAAATATTTTACAAACATGAAAATTATTTTTGAAAAGCCAAACCTCAACCCTCAGTCCAAAACTTAATTAAGAATTTAGAAGTTGTTTGATTAAGTTCTAGGATTGTAAATTGAAGATCCTATGACAAGAATCATAACACATTGGGTTAATGGTTTAGTGGAGATTAGGTCCATTAATTGGATTAAACCTAGGATTAGATTAAAGAATGGACTTAATTAAAGAATTGACTAAATCTAATCAATTATTGTCTTAGACTAGGTCAAGAATTCTCTAGATCAATTATAATAGTTGTAATTGGTCAAGTCAATATCTTTAATAAGATCCAAAATAAACTTGATTCTTAGCTATGCGGTCTAGCACGAACTGTTAGGTTGATCTAATTGAAACTAATTAAACAAGCTAGTATCTAAGGTAAACCAGATCAGTGGTTTTTAATTAGCAACTCGCTTACCTGGCCATTTCTGATGGTGTCTAAGGCAAGCCTGACAGACCCTTCTACTGATCGAACTTATCTGGCCTTTTGGTGAGATTATATTTTGATCAGATCGCTTAACTATTCGAGCTGACCCATGTCAGCTAGGTAAATCAGTTTGACTGATTTAGGTGCTTCTAGACCAGCCTATTAATGATTTACCTTAAGCTGACTTAGTAAAGTTAGTGGGAGGATCATGACAAGCTGGTTAATCTGACCTACTCACTTCTATAAATTAAATCCTCTAAAATTATTAGGTTCCTAAAATAAAATAGTTATATGATAACTGAATCATAGCCTCCTATTAAAGTGGATAATAATGAGTCCATCAGTTGGATAATCATTGGAGGCCCAAAGGCCTGGTGCTTATCGATTGATGGAATTATCATTCATTATATGATCTCTTGGATACATCTTTCTATATGGTGGTTAGGTGGGCCAACCAAAATTGGGCCTGATCATTCATTGGTTGGATGGACCAAGTATGGTAATGTTAATGGTTGGACCTAACTAGACCCTTTTCTGAGAAGGCCAAAGTCAACCGATCAGGGCTTGGAGCAAAATTTAATTATTGAAAATTATTTGGAGAAATAATTGATTATGAACCTATCCTTAGATGTACATGGGTGGGCCAACCAAAGTTGGGCTCGTGCATAGTCTATGTGAATTCTAGTACCAACTAAGAAATTAGGATAATTCCTCGAATTAGAGGTAGAGGCTACCAATTCGAATAAAATAGTGAAAGAAACCTTTTGATTAAAGTCCAAATCTTTAGGTTTAATGAATCAATTACTAATTATATTTTGATTTTTCTTTGTACAGACATGGCCACTTTCCTATCGCTCCGATCATTATTGAACAATGATAAGTTAGTGGGACCCAACTTCGGTAGCTGGTACTGAAAGTGAAAAATTATCCTGAAGCATGAACAGATCCTATATGTGCTAACGAATCCTGCACCTGAGGAGCTAGCTGCCAATGCACGTAGAACAGTTAGAGATATTTATCAGAAGTGGCTCAGTGACCGAACCACGGTGCGCTACATTATGCTGGCTGTGATGAGCGACGAGTTTGGTAGCAGGTTTGAGATAGCTCAGCCAAATGAAATGCTCCAAGTATTAGAAGATTCTTTTGGCACACTCGATGATGTTGAGAGGCATAAGACTAGTTGCACAATCTTCAATGCTAGAATATGGGATGGAGCCTCTATCACTGATCATGTACTGTATATGATCGAGCTGATAGAGTGCTTGAGCAAACTCGACTTTCTCTTGCATGAATAACTTGGAAAAGATGCAATACTGAACTCGCTGCCAAAGTCCTATCAACCTTTCCTTACTCATTATAGAATGATAAAGCTTGAAGTAAACTACCATAGCTTACTGAGGTTACTTCAGAACTTTGAGAAGGATCACCAACTCCATAAAGAGTCAGTGAACTTAGTGGAAGGTTCATCTTCTGGTTCTCGATCCTTTAGAAAAGGGAAGAAGAACAAGAAGAAGAAAATAAAGAAGGTGCAAGTTCAGACTGGGATATCAGTGCAGGATCAGACCAGGAAGATCAAGCTCGATAAGAGTCAAGTTGAATGCTTCTTTTGCAAGAAGTGGGGGCACTGAAAGAGGAATTATCCTCAATACATTGCCTTCCTAGATCCGAACAGACAGAGAAAGAAGCAAGCTGTTGCTGGACAAGGTATTTATATGATAACTTCTTTCAATTTTTTTATTTATGATATTACTAACTAGATATTGGATACCGATAGCCCTTACCATATTTGCAATTCGTTGCAAGGGTTGCAGGTCAGTAGAAGATTCAAGCAAAGCAAGAGATTCCTAAATGTTGGAGATGGAAGATCAGTTCTAGTTCTAATTTTAGAAATTTTGAAACTTGTATTTGAATCTCATACCATTGTTCTTAGTGATTGTCATTCCTATCCTAGTTTTTTTTAAAATATTATTTCTGTAGACCTTTTGGCCATGAACAATTATGAAATTTCAATAAAGAAATGAATTTGTAATATCATTATGAATGATGTTATTGCTTTCTGTGGATAATTAAATAATGGTGTATATATATTATCACAACCTATTAATATAGTCTATTCTACTGGCAAGCATCCTAGATTAGATAGTGTATTAGATATCTACTTATGGCACTATAGGCTAAGTCATATAAATAAGAATAGGATAAACAGGTTGACTCAAGAGAAAATTCTTGAAGTCAATGATTGTGAATCACTTCCAACCTGTGAGTCCTATCTTTTTGGTAAAATGACCAAGTCACCTTTTACTCAAAAAGGTGAGAGAGCCAATGAGCTCTTAGGTTTAGTACATACTGATGTATGTAGACCAATGAGCATAAGTGCCAGAGGTGGATATGTCTACTTCATCACTTTCATAGATGATCTATCCAGATATGGATATGTCTATCTGATGAAACATAAGTCGGATTCTTTTGAAATATTCAAATGATTCCGAAGTGAAGTAGAAAAATAAATTGAAAAGAGTATTAAAATACTTTGGTCTGACCGAGGAGGAAAATTTCTTCCTGGTGAGTTTCTCACATATCTAGGAGAGAATTGAATTCTCTCCAAATAGACTCCTCTTGGAACACCACAGTATAATGGTGTGTCTGAAAGGAGGAATCGGACTTTGTTAGACATGGTCCGATTCATGATGGAATTTGCCAGCTAGTCGATATCCTTCTGAGGATATGCACTCGAATCGGCTTGTTATCTATTAAATAGGATTCCAAGTAAGTCTGTAGTTAAAACCCCATATGAGATATGGATAGGACGTAAGCCAACACTTTCATACCTTAGGATTTGGGGGTGCCTGGCTTATGACAAATGGTTAGTTATAGACAAACTTGGACCTAGGTCTGACAAGTGTAAATTTATAGGGTACCCAAAAGAGACCAAAGGATACTATTTCTACCATGCTGATGAACAAAAGGTGTTCGTCAGCCTTAAGACAACCTTTTTAAAAAAGAAGTTCCTTGGTGAAGGAACTGTTGCCTCTAAGGTTGAACTTGATGAAGTTCAATAGGTAGAAAGTTCGATACATAATATTAAACCTAAGTCAGATTTGATCAGATCAGATTCGAAGCTTAGTGAACCCGCATCATTAAAATAATCTGGTAGAGTACCGCACCATCTGGATAGATACTATGGATTCTTGATCCAGGATGGTGATCCTATTGAACTCGATGAGAACAATGAGGACTCGATCACTTATATGGATGTGATGTAGAGATCCGACTCTGAAAAATGGCTAGAAGCCATGAGATCCAAAATAAATTTCATGAAGGTCAATGATGTATGGACATTAGTTGACCCACCTAAAGGGGTTAATCCATTAGGTATAAATGGGTCTTCAAAAGGAAGAGGGGCATAGATAGAAAGATGAAGATCTATAAAGTCCATCTGATTGCCAAGGGGTATCGTCAACATTATGGTATTGACTATGACGAGACGTTCTCTCCTGTGGCAATGCTCAAGTTCATTCAGATCATGCTTGCCATTGCTGCCCATCTGGACTATGAGATCTAGTAGATAGATGTGAATATAGCTTTTTAAAATGGAGAGCTGACCAAAGAGGTGTATATGATACAACCTAAAAAATTCATATTCATAAATGAGTCCAAGGTGTGCAAGCTTCAAAGATCCATTTATGGATTGAAGCAAGCATCTCAGAGTTGGAACATGCATTTTGATAAAGTGATCAAAATATATGGCTTCGTTAAGAACGGAGAAGAACCCGACATTTACAAATGGGCAAATGGTCCAGCAGTGGTATTCCTTATTTTGTATGTGGATGACATTCTCTTAATCAAAAATGACATCTCCATATTATAAGGAATAAAAGTTTGGTTATCATCACAGTTCTCCATGAAGAACTTGGGTGAAGCATCCTACATCCTAGGGATGAAGATCTATAGGGATAGATTTAAAATGATGCTTGGTATATCCCAGTCTACATACATAGAAACTATGCTGAAGAGGTTCAGCATGGAGAATTCCAAAAAGGACTATCTTCCAATAGACCAAGAAATTTCTCTCTCTAAGAAGGATTGCCCAACAACTCCTGAAGAGAGAGAGAGCATATGAGTAGAATCCCATATGCTTCGATAGTGGAGTCTATTATTTATGCAATGACATGTACGAGATCAGATGTGGCATACTTACTAGGAGTGGTGAGTAGATACCAGTCTGACCTTGGAGAAAATCACTGAAAGATGATTAAAACCATCTTTAAATATTTGAGAAATACTAAGAACCAATGGTTGATTTATGGTGACTCAGATTTGAAGCTTGTGGGGTTTACAGACTCCAGCTTTCAATTTGACCATGATGATAGTAAAAGTGTGTCGGGGTATATCTTTACTCTAAATAGTGGAGCCATCTACTGAAAAAGTTTCAAGCAGTATACAGTGGCTGACTCTGTTTGCGAAGCAAAATATATGGCAACATCAGATGCAGCAAAGGAAGCCATGTGGCTGGGGAAGTTCATCATCAAGCTTAGAGTAGTACCCTCCATTGATGGTCCAGTCCTGTTCTACTGTGATAGCACTGAAGCCATAGCTCAAAAAAAGAAATCGAAGGCACACCAGCGGACAAAGCACATTCTACGCCGCTTTTATTTAGTCTATGAGATCGTGGATCGTGGTGACGTCAACCTTCTTCCATAGCTCAAACAAAAAAATCGAAGGCACACCAACGGATAAAGCACATTCTGTGCCGCTTTCATTTAGTCTATGAGATCATGGATCATGGTAACATCGACCTTCAAAAAATCGATGAAAAGGAGAACCTAGCCGATCCCTTCACTAAAGCCCTGACAATCAAGGAGTTCGACAATCATAAGTCGAAGATGGACATTAGATACTGTGCTGAGTAGCTTTAGAATAAGTGAAAGTTGTTGAAAATTATTTCTCAAAGCCAATCATCAGCCTATTGATGATTAAGCTATTTTATAATTATAATTAATTTATTAATTAATTAAAATATTTTGACATCTTTTTCATCATAAGTTCACATCTTCTAATGAACTCCATTATTGTGATGAAGTTCTTAGGACTGTTTAGTTTCGATAAAGAGAGAATTTATCGATTAGTTCTTAAATTTGTTCACGGCCAAATGATAGACTGTTAATTAGGACAACAGCATCTATCGAGCATAGGTCGCTATATGCCATATAGGTTGGTTGTCCTGTTAATCAAGGAGTGTGGAGACACTGGTATGGCATACAGATGAGATGTATGGGTACATCATCATTGAACGTGACCAACTCTAGAGCATTCTACTGTCGAGAATGTCACTGATGGGATATAGGTATAAGTATCCCTTAGACCTGAGATCACCTCAGTAACTTGCAAGCAACTCACTATGCTTTGGTACCGACTAATTGAATTTCTAATTCAACAACTGAAGGCTTTTGGACACGGTCAAGTGCTTGCAAAGTCAAAGTATGATCAAGATGGAATTGACCACTTCAAGAGTTGGAGAAGAATGTATCACTGTATTTCAATATAGCAAAATCTTGACCAGGATAATCCATCAGATGGATTTGATATTTTAAAATATAATGTGGACAACCTGATCAGAGTTAATAGTTGAACTCTGAGGTATCCTACGAGCATTGTGATCAAGGGGATGAATTATAAGAAAATTATATCCGCATGGGTTCTAAGGATGGTGTTCTACACCTTCGACCTATCCGACCATCGGATATCATTATTAGATGGTCACTTCGATTAGTATAGAATTTATTCCTATGCTACTAGCTTAGGTTCGGATCTATGATGTCATACACATTAGAGCTTACAATCTGATTGGATGGTTGATCAATGATTAAGAATCATTTTAGGGTTAAATAATCAATATAATTGGTGTTTAACCTAGTGCAAGAATTGCAGGAGGATCGATTAGCAATTGGATTGTTAATTGACTTAATTAAGCCAATAGGCTGAGATTAAGTCTAATTAAATATGATTTAATTAGATTTGGTTTGGGCTTGATTGGATCAAATTCAATTGGTTTATTGGATAAGCCAAGTGCAAGGAAGAACTAGTCCTAATCTAACTAGGACTTGGATTAATCTAATTTTTTAATTTAATTAGAAAATAAATTAGAATTAAATATAATTTAATCTAATTTAATTAAGTTCTTAAATGGGTTAGGGCTTTATTTAATTGGGTTGGTTTAATCTTAATTTTATTTGGTTAAAAGATCTTGTTTGATCAAGTCAAAATAGGAGTCCTAGTGTGACTAGGACTCCTTATCACTTGTGCCACTTAATCCTCATACCCCATGACCTTTTTATTTTATTTCTTATGTAAAAATTCTCCACTCCTATGGCTTCTCACGCCCTCTTTCTCTCCTTTTCTCATAAGGCATTTTGTTGGAAGACCAAGTTAAAAGAGGAGTTAGTTTTGCTTAGGATTCTATGAGATAGAATCCTTGTTGACCAAAACACCTTCCCTTGAGTGCCGCCTCCTTTTTTAATTAATTCTTCTCTTATTTCATAAAAATAATCTTCTTTTTTGTGCACCCTCCCTTGCTGGTGCACGCCAATAATTATGGAGGAGGCGCCCAAGAGTTGGGTGCCCCAACAACTTCCCATGTTTGGACATTCCTAGTCTAGGATTTTGATCTAACTTGGACTCTTCTTTTTCTCTATTTATTGGATGAATTTTACTCTAATTTTTTTGTAAAATATAGAGCTTTAGGAAAGGTTTGGGGAGTTCAAAAATCATAGGAAGAGGGTCCTTAGGCATAGGGGTTCCATAGGCACCAAACTAGGTGTCTAGGTGAGAGAAAAGAGAAGAAGAAGAGGGTCTTCTTCTAAGGCTATTTTATTTTCAGTCTCTCCTCCTTTTTTGAGTTTTTTCTGAGAGTCTTAGATTAGTAAACTCTCATCTTCCTTCTCATATTTTGGAGAATCCAAATTTTGAAGAAGAAAATATCGAATCGACCATCGAAGAAGGATTAGCATAGTACTAGCATGCTGTGCTGATTTTCTGCATCGGACTTCAGATCAAAGATCGTAGGTTCATATGGACGACACCTAGAGGCTAGATGTGTGTATGACTCGTGACATCATCCTCAAGCCTAGATCAGCAAGTTAGAACGTCTAACTTGCTTAGGTAATAGATATGATCTATAAACTTCATACCTACATTTGATGTAGTGTAGATCTAGATTGATTTGATCAACCTTTTACTTTCTTATTTGATTTTAATTTTTAATTTAATATCATACTTTGATCATATAATAGATCTAAGATATAGGTATTTATATGTTAATTTAAATAAATATTTAATTTATTTAAGTCTTCTGCTGTAAGATTTTGAAAAAGTTTTCAAGATCTACTTGTAAAATCCTAGATCTGGTTTCTTCATGTCATGGGGAAAAGAGGCTATCATATGAGAGAGGATGTGCATGCTGGTATGGATATATGTTAAGGAAGTTCATGGAGGAATTATTGCCACTGCTAACTATATCTTTCACATGATTATTGCATAATCTTTTCTATCCCTAATTGTTGGAAAATGTATCATAAAGTCATTCATCTTGGTTGCAGATGGTTAAGCTAAATGTAATTTATACTTGAATTTTAATTGAATAAAGTTGTTATTCTGGCAATTTCATCACTTTGTACATCTTCTCGTAATGAACTCTCTATGATGAAGTTTTTAGGATTATTTAGACTCGACAAAAGAGGATTTGTTGTTTAGTCCTTAAATTGATTGCGATCAAATAATTCATTGTTACCTAGGAAGACAACGTTAATCAAGAGTGGGTCATTGTGCACCATAAGTGTTGGTTGTCCTCTTAATCAAGAAGCATAGTGATGCTGTTATAGCATACAGATGAAATGTAGGGGTATATTTCACTGATCGTAACCTAACTATGGAGCTCTCTTCTGCCAAGATTGCTCGCAAAGGATATAGGTATATGTATCATTTAGACCTGAGATCACCACGATGACTTGCAATCAACTCATTGTACTTAGGTACTGGACTATCTGAACTTCTAATTCAGTGATGGAAGGCTACTGGGTGCAATCAAGTACTTAGCTTGTTGGTGCATGAGTTAAGATAGGATTGACCCCTCCAAGTGTTGGAGCAAGTGCATCGCTGTATTTTAATTTAGAAAATTCTCTCTCGATCGGGGTAGTCCATATGATGGATGCTGAATTTTGAAATATAATATGGATGAATTTTTAGGATTGATAGTTAATCCTAGATCATCCTATGAGCATCTGTTAGATATGTGTGCCCTAGAAGTCAGAATTGACTGATACTTATAATACACTTCTAAGGATAAAATTATAATTTTGATTATAAATAATAAAATAGATTATTTTTTATCATAAATATGTATTTAGTGTCTGTGATACATTCCTTGAGTTAATGATAATGATAATTCTTATTTTCAAGAGTTGAAAATTTAAGACAAGAATTTTCATTATTAGCTCATAAAATGCTCCTAACCATAGGATCATCATGAGGATGATGATTGATCCGAAAGATTGATGTACAATCACTTTTTTATAGTAGATGAGTCTTGAGTCTATGGTGTGGAGACACCATAGCGAGAGTATAGGTACTCGTTAGAGAACGAAGGCACTGAGCGTGACCACCTCGAGCAGTCATAAGGAAGTCTACCTTCTCGTCGATGACTAACTCGAAGCTGCAGTGGTGTGTCTGGCTCTTTGATCTAAGGTGCATCGATAGTTCATCTTAAGGGTGTTATAGTTTGACTATACCAAGACTCAGTCTCCTAGCCATTTGGAATCCTGAGGTGTATGTTGGCTATAACATGTTTATTATAGAAATTAGATTGCATCAAGAGAGAATTTATCTACCTTGGTAAAGGAGGAGCAGCTCTATAATGATCATGAGAATCAAGTCCTTAAGCCCATGGCCATGGCAGAGTGAAATAAGAGAAAGAGTTTCTATTAAGGTTTTCACATCGGACTTGAATCAAATGATTAAATCATATGATAGAAATTAGGATTTGATGAGTTCACCTTAATCCTAATCTGATCGGAGCTCAAGATAGAAGAACTTAATCACATAAGTAGCTGCACCAGAAGGTTCATTTTCAGTTTTGATGGGTTGCCATTATATACTGCTAGGTGTCACTAGTAGATTTTGGGAGCAATTAGAATGATTTAGATGATCGATCATTCTAATTATCTGAATCAAAAGAGTTCTGATCCATCAAAAGGAGTTTCGATAATGTCGATGATAGAGATCATGATATATCCCATTACTATATAGAATTGAACCTAATTGGATCACACAAATAAGGGTTTAGATTTGGATATCATTAATTGGACTAATCCAATTCAATTGATTTGAATTAGATTCAATTAGGTTCAAGAAAATCATGCTAGCACATGATTAAACCTAACATTCTCCTTTTTTCTATCATTAAAAGTTGTCTCGACTGAGTCAAATGAGTTTGTGCTCACTCAGATATCTTTACTTGGTCTAACTGGAGTTTGTCCAGGTTAGAAAAGGGTTGTCTTAATTTATGAGATAAATTTGAGACAACACCTGCCATTTTTCGTCACCTGCTAATTCTTGTCCTTTGACTTTGGTCAAACATTGACCTTTGACCCTTAGACATCTGCCCATATATCATGCACTTATTGGAGAGTAGATAGGGGCTTGTCCTCTTGCTGGAAATTGAAAAGGAGGGGGTGCATTCCTAGGGAGGCATGCGCCCATGCATAGGGATGCCTGGAGTCCCATACAGATGGGACTCCAGGTTGCTTCTTGGATTCTACTTAGGTGATCCCTTGCTATAGACTTTGACTAGTCTTAGGCACCATCTAAGGATGAATTTATGGGGCTCTCATCTGATTGGATCAAGTGATGTCATTCCATCAATCAGATTTGGATCTGATTGCATGAAGTAACGCGATTGGCCGGGATGATGTGGCACTGCATGGCACAGCAGGGTCTATATAAACCCTGTCTGCACCCAACTTTCATAGAGTTCTCTCTTAGCCCATGCCCTAAGGCTACCCCTCTCCCTCCTCTATGCCATCTTCTAATTCTCTCTCTCCTCTCCATGCCCAAGGAAAGTTGGGCTTCAGTTTGGTGCGATCTAGGTAAGAAAAGGCTGACGAGAAAGGAAGAAGGCAGCACTGCTGCAGAGACGACTACTGATCTTCAGAAGGAGTTTTGAAGATCCTCCAAATCAGATCCAGATCTAATTTTTAGAGAAGTGATAAGAATGAGAAGATCTCTAGGTCTAGCCTGAGTGGATACTGGTAGAGGTCAGACGCTTGCATGGCTAGATCCAGAACCTCAGGCAATCAGCAGGATCATCAAAGGATAATCGGATTACCCAGCATCAAGATATGATTAAATCAGATTTTATTTTTTTTATTTTTATTTATTAGATCTATAAAATTATATCTAAAATATCTCAAATCTAATCTAGATATATGAGAGAAATTTTTGAGATATCTCTCTCGATCTGATCTGATCTGAACGAACCTGATCCAAAAAATCAGGATTTCCCCTTCAACTAGTATCAGAGCCAGGTTCTCTATAAATTGTTTAGATCTAATTTTAATTTATTTTAATCTAATAATTGGTGATTTTAGATATCACATGAGATGTGATTAGATCTAAAATTTAAAAAATTAAAATTAAATAATATAGGTCTAAGTTCTACAATATGCATGACTAGCTGTAAAATATAATAGTTCTATACATAGTCTTGCATGATCATGATTTATTTTGATTAAATTATAATTTTAGATCTATTTTTTTCTATTTTTTGATAATTATAAATATTATAATAAGATCTAAAAAATAAAAAATAAAATTATTTAATTTTTAGATCATATGAGATATGATGCATGCATGTTTAGACTAGTTGTAGAATAGTTCTATATAATTATCTAGATTAGAATTTATTTTGATGTGATCAAATTAAATATATTTTTTTAGATAATTATGAGATAATATAGATCTGAAAAATATGTATGATATGATACATGAGATGTATGCAAAATATGTATTAAGTTAGATCAATTTTATATATGAGATATATGAAGCAGATCTAACTAATTTTGTAGATTTATATTTCTGATTAAGACGTTTTCCTTAGCCGTCCGGTCATAAGAACAAAGTAGGGTTTAAATGCCCTCCCCTCCTATTCGATGGAGTGTTCTTATGATGTGTAGGGGTGCTGCGCGTTCGTCCTTAATCAGAAATCAAGAACTTACTTTCTGCAAAACCCTAGATCCTGAAATCCTAGGATTTTATTTACATATTTTATTTATGAACCCTAACTTAATTAAAAATTAAGATTATGAAATATATGTTTGTTCTAAAATTAAAAATTTTAGATCTAAGATATATTCATAAAATTGGGTTCGAGCTTGCGTAGCTCAATTAGATCTAAGCGGTTGATCAAACCGAATCAAGAGTTGGTTAGATGGGATCAATAGTGCTTAAATTGACCAGTCTAATAGGATTAAGTCTGGGTCAAGATCGAGTCACCTGAGTGATCGATCCAGCTAAGACCTAATTAGACTCAGTGGTTAGAGTCTGGATTGTAGGCTAACCCGATTGATTCTGACTCAATAATTTGGTGTCTAAGGTAAGTTTGGCAGATATGATCGACTGATTTTTAATTGGAAGCTACTCGACTCGAATGCGTTCTTATCGAGTTAATGGCATATCCCTTCCATCGGTCTCACTTACTTGGCTATGTTTGTTGGCTTAGTTCTGATCTGAGGTGGTCAATAATCCGAGCTAACCCATGCCACTAGGTTAGTCATAATGGTTATGACTATGTCAAGTCTAGTTTAATGAGACCTAAATCAAATCTTCCTAAGAAAAGATTAAGTCTGAGGTCTTCCACCATTGTAGATGTGGACCCTTCTCCGGGTTGATTGTTCTCGGTTGGTTACAGTGGCTCAGTTGCATCGAAAAGATGCAACCATGTCTATTAGGCATTGGATGCTATGGGCTGGAGGATGGATTGGGCTCAATATTCTGGATACGGTGAGAGACTCAATTAGGAATCCAGTCTATGCAAATGGATGGGTCTGACTTAACTAAGGAAGTGGATCAATATTTCAGGCATGGTGAGATTCATGAATTAGAGACCAAGTTTGGGTGCACCATGATTAGAGAATCATTGAACAAGAGTTGTTCACTCATTGGCTAACCCATCACCAATAACTGTTAGGTGAGGTGATGAGTCAGTTGGTGAGACCGCACCACCCACTAGAAATCATTAATCATGAAGATTTTTGCATCTCTATAGAGGAAGTGTAGGGATCTGAGAAAATAGTAGAAGCTAATTTATTTAAAAATAAAATTTTTAAATAAATTGGTTAAGTCTTAATTACAATATCTAACTAGAAACTTTGACTCTTTATAGAAAAATGTCTGCATCCAATCCACTAGCATGAATCCTGGACATCCATAGACTGACCGGACCAAATTACAAGAATTGACTTCAGAACTTTAAAATCATTTTGAGTTTTAAGAAGTTAACTCATGTTTTAGACGAGAACCCTTCCATCTTACCAGCTCGTCCAACCACTGAATAGAGAGCATCTCTGGATAAATGAATGGACGAAGATAATAAGGCCAGATATTACATGTTGAGTTCGATGTCTGATGAACTTCAGCACCAACATGAAGATATCAGGACTGTCCACTAAATATTGGCTCACCTACAGGAGATGTTTAGTGAACAGAGTCGTGCAGCCAAGTATCAAGTCACTAAATAATTTTTCAAGGCTAAGATGCGTGATGGGCAATCAGTCCAAGCTCATTATCTGATGATGATCAAGAATTTCGAAGAGCTTGAGAAGCTCGGAGTGAAGTTGGACTTGGATCTGTAGAATGATATAATTCTACAATCTTTGACTGATGCATATGGGTCGTTCATCATGAACCACCATATGCATAAACTTCAAAATTTTTTGGCCCAACTTATGAACATGCTGGTTATCGCTGTGCTTTCCATGAAAGATTCTAAAGGCTCAGTGCTTGCTATGAAACGGACTTCTTCCAAGAGAAAGTCTTTTGAAAAGAAGAAGAAGTTTATGAAAAAGTAAAAGATGGAAGGAGGAAAGAAGAAAAAGATAGAGCTGAAAAAGAAGGCCGCTGACAAAGAAAAGTATTTCCATTGCAACAATGACGGTCACTAAAAGCGAAACTGCCCTACATACCTGACCATCCTAAAGAAGAAGGAGGCAAGTCCTTCTGAAGGTATGCTCATTATTGAATCTAACCTTATGGTTTCTTCTGCATCCAGTTGGGTGCTTGACTCTGATTCTAGTGCTCATCTGTGCACTTCCATGCAGGATCTTGAGGATAGCAGGAGGCTGAGGGATGGAAACATGATCCTACGCATCAAAAATGGAGCAAGAGTTGCTGCAGTGGCCATGAAAATATATCCTCTTTGATTACCATCTGGTTTAGACTTAGTTTTAAAAGACTGTTATTATGTGCCTGCAGCTAGTAGGAAATTTGATTTCTATTTCATGCTTAGCATTAGAAGGCTATGTGATTAGTTTTCTTAAGGACCATTGTAACATTCTTTATGAAAGAAATAAAATTGCAAGTGGTTTCCTTATTAATGATCTTTATCAGTTACATGTTGATGTATCTATTTTTAATGTTGAGCAAAATGTGAATGTCATGAAATGACCTAAGGATAGTCCAAACGATAGGTATCTATGGCACCTAAGACTAGGTCATATAGCAGAAGATAGGATTAACAAATTGGAGAAAATTGGGCTATTGAGTCCATTGACTTTCGAGTCATATCCAATTTGTGAATCTTGTCTTCATGGCAAAATGACTAAACTTTCTTTTGTAGGACATGGGGAAAGGGCCACGGATCTTCTTGCCCTAGTACATACTGATGTGTGCGGCCCATTTGATGTGCCGACTAGAGGCAATTTTATCTACTTCATTACTTTTATCGATGATTTATCTAGGTATGGGATATGTGTATCTTCATGAGACACAAGTCTGAAGCTTTTGAAAAGTTTAAGAAATTCAGACATGAAGTAGAAAAAGCAAATTGGAAAATTCCATTAAGGTTCTTCGATCAGATCGAGGAGGTGAATACCTTAGTCGAAAATTCCTAGACTATCTCAAGAAAAATGGCATAGTCTCTCAATGGACTCCACCAGGAAATACCTCAACTCAACGGGATTTTAGAATGGAGAAATCGGACTCTATTAGATATGGTCTTGATCCATGATGAGCTTCACAGACCTTCCTGATTTTCTTTGGAGATACTGTCATTGTTAACTTACAATATACTTACTGAATAGGGTTCCTTCTAAAATTATTTCCTACCACACCTATATGAGATATGGCATGGTAAGAAACCAAGTCTGAGTCATCTCAAAATTTAGGGTTGTCCGGCTTCATGTCAAAAGACAACAAGCGGACAAGTTAGAGTTTAGGTCCTTTTAGAGCTCGATTCATAGGATATCCTAAAGAGTCATTAGGATATCTATTTCTACATTCCAGAAGACCACAATGTGATTGTGAGTCGACATGCCATCTTTCTTGAAAAATAGTTTATTCAAGATAGCGGCATTGGAAAAGCAGATTCAAGCTTGATGAGAAAGTCTCACAAGAGCAATGAGCTAAGGACCAAATGGAACCAAATCAGGTTGAGCCAATAAGAATTCACTACCTCCTCCACCTCGTAGATCAGAAAGAGTTTTCCATCCCCCTGAAGAGATACTTAGGTATTATTTTCAGAGAAAGTAGAGAAAATGTTCCTCGTAGGTAATAGGTGCTCATGGTGATGATCCCAAAACCTACAACGAGGCGATATCAGATATCGACTCTGAGAAATGGATTAGAGGACAATGAAGTCAGAAATTGACTCGATGCACTCAAACCAAGTCTGGAACCTTGGTAGATCCTACCAGAAGGTATAGTACCTATTGGGTGTAAATGGATCTTACAAGAGAAAGATTGGTGCAGATGGAAATGTGGAGACATTCAAAGCTAGACTAGTGGCAAAAGGATTATAGTCAACATGAAGGCATTGACTATCAGGATATATCTTTTTCGTCAGTAGCTATGCTAAAATCCATCCTGCACATTGCTTGCTATTGCAGCCTATTTCGATTATGAAATATGGCAAATGGACATGAAAATGGCATTCTTAAATGGATATCTTGAGGAAGATATCTATATGGAATAGCCGCTAGATTTTCACATCCAGTGATACTGATCACAAGGTTATGCAAGCTGCAAAGGATCCATATATGGACTTAAGCAAGCATCTCGGAAGCTGGAACACTCATTTTAATGATGTGATCAAAATTATTTGGTTTCATAAAGAATGAGGAAGCCATGTGTCTTTCAAAAAGGATCAGTGGAGAGCGCTGTTGTCTTCCTCGTATTGTACGTGGATGACATCCTCCTTATTGGAAATGATATTCCCATGTTGACCATAGTTAAAATGTGGTTGTCCTAAAGAATTCTCCATGAAAGACCTAGGTGAAGCATCCTTTATTCTAGGAATTAAGGTCTATAGGGATAGACCGAATAGGATGCTAGGACTTTCATAGAAGATGTACATAGAAGAAGTACTAAAGAGGTTTAGTATGGAAAACTCTAAGAGGGGATTAATACCCTTCAGACATGGTATTCATCTTTCTAAGAAGATGTGCCCTAGCACACATGAGGAAATAGAATGCATGAGCAAGATCCCTTATGCTTTAGCAATAGGGAGCCTCATGTATGCCATGTTATGTACACGACCTGATATAGCCCATGCTGTGAGTGTCACAAGCAGATATCAGTCGAATCCAGGTGAAGAACACTGGACTTCTATGAAATATATCCTTAAGTACTTGAGAAGGATTAAGGATATGTTGTTGGTCATTGGTAATGGAGAACTCCAAGTCTAGGGATACACAGACTCGAATTTTATGTCCGACGTAGATGATCGAATGTCAACATCTAAGAGTCTATTTGTGTATAATAGTGGAGCTGTCAGAGTTTCAAGCAAATAGTGATAGCAGATTCCACCATGGAAGCAGAATATATCGCTGTGTCAGAAGTTGCAAAGAAGGCATTCTGGTATAAAAAGTTTGCCGCAGAAATCGGAGTGATGCCATCAGATGCTATTTCTTTGTACTACGATAATAATGACGCCATAGCCCTTGCTAAGGAGCTGAGGTCTCATCAAAAATTCAAGCACATCGAGCGGCAATACCACCTCATCCGTGATTACCTCGAGAAGGATTACGTTGAGGTCAAGAGAGTCGACTCCGCAGACAATGCAGCGGATACACTTACAAAATCATTAGGCCAGCAGAAGATCGTAGCCCATCTTGAGAAGATGGGACTTAGATTTATAGTTAATTGATTTTAGGTCAAGTGGGAGTCTGTTAGATATGTGTGCCCTAGAAGCCAGAATTGGCTGACACTTGTAATACACTTCTAAGAAAAAAATTATAATTTTGATTATAAATAATAAAATAGATTATTTTCTATCATAAATGTTATTTGTGTCGGTGATACATCCCTTGAGTTAATGGTAATGATAATTCTTATTTTCAAGAGTTGAAAATTTAAGACATGAATTTTCATTATTAACTCATAAAATGCTCTTGACCATAGGATCATCATGAGGATGATGATTGATCCAAAAGGTTGGTGTACAATCACTTCTTTATAGTAGATAAGTCTTGAGTCTACGATGTGGAGACACCAGAGCGAGAGTATAGGTACTCGTTAGAGAACGGGGCACTGAGCGTGACCACCTCGAGCAGTCATAAGAAAATCTACCTTCTCATCGATGACTGACTCAAAGCTGCAGTGGTGTGTCTGGTTCTTTGATCTAAGGTGCATTGGCAGTTCACCTTGAGGGTGTTATAGTTTGACTAGACCATGACTCGGTCTTCTAACCATTCGGAATCCTGAGGTGTATGTTGGCTATAACATGTTCATTGTAAGAATTGAATTGCACCAAGAGAAAATCTATCTATCTCGGTAGACGAGGAGCAGTCCTATGACAATCATGAGAATCAAGTCCTTAAGCCCATGGCCATGGCATAAAGTGAAATAATAGAAAGAGTTTCTATTAAGGTTTTCACATCGGACTTGAATCGAATGATTAAATCATATGATAGAAATTAGGGTTTGTCGAGTTCACCTTAACCCTAATTAGATCGGGGCTCAAGATAGAAGAACTTAATCACACAAGTAGCTGCACCAGAAGGTTCATTTTTAGTTTTGATGGATTGCCACCATATACTGCTAGGTATCACTAGTAGATTTTGGGAGCAATTAAAATGGTTTAGATGATCAATCATTCTAATTGTCTGAATTGGAAGAGTTCTGATCCATTAGAAGGAGTTTCGATGAGGTTGATGATAGAGATCATGACATATCCCATTACCATACAGAACTGAACCTAACTGGGTCACACAAATAAGGATTTGGATTTGGATATCATCAATTGGACTAATCCAGTTCAATTGATTTGAATTAGATTCAATTAGGTTCAAGAAAATCGTGTTAGCACACGATTGAACCTAACATTCTCCTTTTCTCTATCATTAAAAGTTGTCTCGACTGAGCCAAATAAGTTTGTGCTCACTCAAGTATCTTTACTTGGTCTGACTGAAGCTTGTCCAGGTCAGAAAAGGATTGTCTTAATTTATGAGATAAATTTGAGACAACATCTGCCATTTTCCATCACCTGCTAACTCTTGTCCTTTGACTTTGGTCAAACGTTAACCTTTGACCTTTGGACATCTACCCATGTGTCATATACTTATTGGAAAGCAAATAGGGACTTGTCCCCTTACTGAAAATTGGAAAGGAGGGGACGCACGCCTAGGGAGGCATGCGCCCATGGATAGGGATGCCTGGAGTCCCATAGGATGGGACTCTAGGTTGCTTCTTAGATTCTACTTAGGTGACCCCTTGCTATAGACTTTGACTAGTCTTAGGCACCATCTAAGGATGAATTTATGGGGCTCTCATCTGATTGGATCAGATGATGTCATCCCACCAATCAGATTTAGATCTGATTGTACGAAGCAATGCGATTGGTCGAAATGATGTGGCACTACATGGCACAGCAGGGTCTATATAAACCCTGTCTGCGCCCAACTTTCATAGAGTTCTCTTTTAGTCCATGCCCCAAGGCTACCCCTCTCCCTCCTCAATGCCATCTTCTGATCCTCTCTCTCCTCTTCATGCCTAAGAGAAGTTGGGCTTCAGTTTGATGCGATCTAGGCAAGAAAAGGCTAACGAGAAAGAAAAAAGGCAGCACTGCTGTAGAGATGACTATTGATCTTTAGAAGGAGTTTTGAAGATTCTCCAAATCAGATCCAGATTTAATTTTTGGAGAAGTGATAAAGAAGAAGAAGATCTCCAGATTCAGCCTAAGTAGATACTGGTAGAGGTCAGGTGCTTGAATAGCTAGATCCAGAACCTCAGACAATCAGCAGGATTATCAAAGGATAATCGAATTACCCAGCATCAAGGTATGATTAAATCAGATTTAATTTTTTTTTATTTTTATTTATTAGATCTAAAACATCTTAGATCTAATCTGGATATGTGAGAAAAATTTTTGAAATATCTCTCTCAATCCGATCAGATCTAAACAAATCTGATCTAGAAAATCATTTAGACCTGAGATCACCAAGATGACTTACAATCAACTCATTGTACTTAGGTACTAGACTATCTGAACTTCTAATTCAGTGATGGAAGGCTACTGGGTGCAATAAAGTACTTAGCTTGTTGGTGCATGAGTTAAGATAGGATTGACCCCTCCAAGTGTTGGAGCAAGTGCATCACTGTATTTCAATTTAGAAAATTCTCGATCGAGATAGTCCATATGATGGATGCTGAATTTTGAAATATAGTATGGATGAATTTTTAGGATTGACAGTTAATCCTAAATCATTCTATGAGCATCATGATCAAGGGGATGAATTATACAGTAACCATATGCCATAGATTCATCGATATTGCATTA
Source organism: Cocos nucifera (assembly GCA_006176705.1). Lineage (NCBI taxonomy): Eukaryota > Viridiplantae > Streptophyta > Magnoliopsida > Arecales > Arecaceae > Cocos > Cocos nucifera. The sequence goes on along the minus strand of QRFJ01004407.1, from coordinate 213,831 downwards.
TAATTTTTGATCTATCCGGATGTTGGGTACCATTACTAGATGGTTACATCGATTGATACAGAAAATTAGTTTTGATGCTACCAGCTTAGGATTCAAACCTATGGGGTCACACACAATAGAAGTTCTTATCTGATCTGATGGTTGATCAAAGAGTTTCACTAGATTGAAACTCAGTTATTATTGAATAATTAATTAGCAATTAGATTACTAATTAGCTCAATTTGATTGAGCGATGAGGAATTGATCAAGTCTAATTGAATTTGATTCAATTAGGTTTGACCTGATTAGATTATCTGATGATCTATCACTTAGGAAGATGAATCCTAATTTGATCAAGAGTTAGACTTGATTAATTTCTAATTTGATTAGAAATTAACTGAGTTGGGTTAAGCCTAATCTGATTGTATTTATCCTAGTTTTATTGGTCAAGATAAATTGGTTTGGTTGAAACCGATTTGGATCAATTCAAAACTTGTTTGAATTTTAAATCTTCCTGTGCCATGGTACTTTGACCCATTCTTTCTCTCCACGCACATTGTGAATGTGTGTGGGATTTTTCTATGCTAGAAGAGTGTTTGTGCCTCTCCTATTCCTACCTTTGACCTGGTCCAAGCATTGGATCAGATCAGATTGAGAGCAAGTTGAATTTTGATTTCAACTTATGTTGGTTAATTTGATTGAAACTTCCCAACTCCCTCTCATCCTCATCTCCATGCCTAAAGCTCTCTTTCTCTCACACATTTTTGTGCATTCTAAGTATGGATGCACAGAAGGAGAGTCCTTCTGCATATTAACCTCTTGGGATTTGTGCTAGAATGGATTAGGAGTTCTCTTGAATTTTGAATTCAAGAGATTGGTTGAAACAAGTTCAACCAAACCTATCTTTCAATGCATAGATGCCTATGAAAATGGATTTTTTCTAGGCATGTGTAGAGGGATCTACGTGAGAAATGAGATGAGAGGCCTTGGATGTGTGTGAGGTATCGAAGGATTTTTGTGAGACAGAAATCAAAGAAGGGCGCTACCCTCTAGGTGTGAGGTTTTTTCTATAGAGAGAAAGGGATCAAGGTTCTAAAGAATGAGTGCTAAATCCTAGAGTGGAGACTCTAGATTTGGGTGGAGAGTTTGAGTACCAGATCTCCATCGGCTTTCACCACCATCTCATTTTTCTTCATTGCATCTTTTGATTTCTGGAGTGTCCGGAAGATTAAGAGCAATTCGTCAATTGGATTGACGAAGATTGATTGTCAAAAGCTCTGAAGAGGAGCTAGCACTCCAGAAGGACTGATCAGGACCAGGAGCTCCGTGTGGACTCACCGTAGAGGTCGGACACATGTGTGGCTGCAGCATGACATGAAAGCAATTTTTTGGTGGATCTAGATTGCAGTGATCATCTACCCACGCACATATACTATGTTCTAAACATAGATTGATCTATAAATATGATTTGCTAATCGAATGCATTTTATTTTTCTAATGCATATTAACATGTCAAAGATCCTAAGTAGGATTTCATGATTAGATCATAGTATGCGTAGAATTAACGTAGATTAATTTTGCTTCCACTGCTACATATTTTGAAAAAGTTTCGAAAAGCTTGCTTAGAATCCTGCTAGGTTTCCTTTAGATGGTATCAGAGCAATAGGTTGCTCAACATGTTTTTATGTAAATTAAAAAAATTTAATGTGTAATACAATAATCGCTCAGATTGTAGGTTATTCTATTGTAAGGTTTATCTCTTATAGTGGAGAGGTTGTCTTGGTATGTTGCGATCTATAATATTGATCATAAAATTTTAGATATGATCTAATGAATTTTTATGATATGTTTTGAATTAGTTTTAACCTAAATTTCATCATAAATTAGTGTTTAGATTAGATCTAAATATTTCATGATTTTTATGTAATGTACATAGGTTTAGATTAAACCTGAATAGAATCTTGTGAAGGTTCTATTCACTGGTCGAGCCGGTTGTCTCAGGAATCAAGCCAGCTCGACCAATGTGCTAGCCTGAAACGGTCTTTGGACTGCTGTTCTAGCTAGCTTGATCAAGAATCAGGCCAGTCTGCTTCTGTTTGGACCAACTCGGATGGGATCTGAGTTAGCTCGACGGAATGTTGACCTTTTGGACTTTTGTTTGAGCTACTGTCTCATAAATCCAGCTGACTCGACTTATGATTGGGTTGGCTCGGATGGAATCCCAGCCAGCATGATGAAATATTGGGTTTCTGGTTTTTTCTGCTTGAGCTAACTATCTTAGGGACCGAGCTAAGCTCGGCTTCTACTCAGATCGGCTCGGATGGGATCCAAGCCAACTCGATCGAGAAGTTAGCTGAAGCTATTTGATGGCTATTTTTGATTGAACAAACTTACAACTAGTGTCTATTTATGAAATAAGCCAGCCCATTTTTAAAATGAGTCGATCTATTTAGTAAAACTGTGCTAGATTGTAAAGAATTTTTCAAAAATTAAAAATTATTTTCAAAATGCTGAACCCCAACCCATCAGTCCAAAACTTAATTAAAAGAATTAGAATTATGAATTAAAGATTCTAAGACAAATTCATAATTCTATGGGTTAAAGGATTAGATGAATTAGGTCCATTAATTGGGTTAGACCTAAGATTAGTTAAAGAATGATTAGTTGATCAAATCTAACCAAGTATTGACTTAGATTAGGTCAAGGATACTAGACTCAACTTCAATAGTTGTAGTTGAATGAGTCCATGTCTTTAACGAGACCAAGATGGACTTAATTCATGACTAAGCTATCTAGCCCATAATTACTAGGTTGATTTGATTAAACCTAATTAACCGATTGATGTCTAAGGTAAGTTTGGCAGTTTAAATCAATGATTTTTAATTGGGAGCTACTTGCACTGATTCAATCTTTGATGAGTTAATAGCATATCCCTTCCACTGATCTTATTTACCTGATCGACATGGTCGATTAGAATTTGATTAGATCACTTAGTGATTCGAGCTAACCCATGTCACAAGGAATCAGTTTGGTTGATTTCAATTTAATAAGACTGAATTAGATACCCATAGACTGAAATTGATCCTAGTCCTCATCAATTGACTTGGTGAAGTCAGTAGGAAGATTTAACTTTATGAAGTCAGTGGGAGAAATATGGTCTGTATCCTTTCTATCTCAAATCATAAGTAAATTAAATCCTCTAAATTATTAGGTCCTTAAAATAATTAAGTTATGGAGATAATCGAGTCATAACCTCTCATTAAGATGAATAGTAATGAGTCCAATTTTCTAGATGGACATTGGAGGTGCCTTACACCTAGTGTTCATTTGGATATTAAAATTATTGTTCATCATATGATGATTAGGTCGTACTCTCTAAACAACGATCAGGTTAGCCAGAGCTTTCCTTGGACCTGATTTTCGTTTGCTTGATGCATCGAAGTCGATTATGTTAATGGTTGGATCTAACCAGACCTTTTCAATGGAGGACAAAGCCTATTAAATTGACTTCTGGGGCAAAATCTAAATTACTAAAAATTATTTGGAGAAATAATTAGTTGTGAACCTACCTATCGATGCACACGAGTTAGCTAGAGCTTCCTCAGGTTCATTTGTAGTCTATGTGAATTTTAGTATCTACTAAAAAATTAGTGTAATTTCTCGAATTGGAGGTAGAGGCTATCGATTCATTTAAAAATAGTGAAAAAACTTTTAGACTAAAGTCCAAATCTTTATGATTAATTAATTCAAGTACTAATAAAGTTTCATATTTTTCTTTCAGATAAATAGAATGGCTAGTGTAAGTCTGCTCCATTTATTATTGGATAGTAACAAGTATTTAGGTCCTAAAAATAAGGAGTCTAGTGTTGACCCTAATCAGGCAGACCCAAAGAAAAATTATCCTCTTGATCCAAATAGACTGAATAAGAAAAATCAGCAAGTGGTTGCTGGTCAAGACTGTTATATGATAACACCTTGCAATTTTTTTGTATGTGATACATCTACCTGGGTATTAGATAATAGGAGTCCAATTTATATATATAATTCATTGCATGGATTTTAAATTGATAGAAAGTTTGAGAATGATGATAGATTTCTTAATATTGAGGATGGAAGTAAAGTTTCAGTTCTAGCATTGAAAACTCTTGAGCTATTTTTCAAAATTAATAATATTGTTTTAAGTGATTATCACTATTGTTCATGTTTTATGATGAACATAATATCTGTTGGGCTTTTGGCCCAGAATGGTTATTATTTGTCAATAAAAAAAATATTATGATATCATTATGAATGATATTATAGTAATGCAAGAATAATTAAGAAATGATATTTATGTTTTATCACAGCCTATTAGTATAGTGTACACATCTAATAAATATCCAAAACTAGATTATGTCTCTGATGCCTATCTTTAGCATCGTAGGCTCGGTCATATAAATAAGAATATGATTAATAGGTTAGTCAAGGAGCATATCCTTGACTTCGATAATTATGAATCATTGAATACCTGTGAGTTCTGTCTTCTTGGTAAGATAACTGAGTTTTGTCTTCTTGGTAAGATGACTAAATCATCTTTTACTGAAAAAGGTGAATGGGCTACTGATCTTCTGGATCTAATACATACTAATGTACGTGGACCTATGAGTACATGTGCTAGAGGTGGATTCTACTACATTATATTTACTAACGACCTATCTAGGTATGGGTATGTCTATCTTATGAAGAGTAAATCCAATTTATTTGAAATATTCAAACAATATCAAAATAAGATAGAAAAATAACTTAGGAAGAGTATGAAAACTCTTCGATCAAATCGAGAAGATGAATACATTTCTAATGAGTTTCTGACATATCTAGGAGAGAATGAGATTCTCTCATAATAGACCTCTTTTGGAACACCGCAACATAATGGTGTATCCAAAAGGAGAAATCAGACCTTGTTGGATATGATTCGATCCATGATGGAATTTGCGAATCTGCTAATTTCATTCTAGGAGTATACACTTGAGACTGCTTCTTTTGTTTTGAACAATGTTCCGAGCAAGTCTGTTGTAAAGATTCTATATGAGATATAGACTAGTCATAAGCTGACACTCGCTCAACTTAGAGTTTGGGGATGTCCGACTTATGTAAAATATTTATAGCCAAAAAAGCTTGAACCTAGGTCCGAAAAGTATTTATTTATAGAATACCCCAAGGAAACTAGGGGATATTACTTCTATCTTGATAAAGAGTAAAAGATGTTCGTCAGCAATAGGACAGTCTTTTTGGCAAAGAAGTTTCTTATGGAAAGAACAGCTGTCTCTAATGTTGAACTTAGTAAAGTTTCATAGGTAGAAGAATTGACACATTCTAATGAACCTACAGAATTGGATTTGATAAAATCAAATCTAGAGCCCATTATAGAGGCATTCTTGAGGAGATCCGATAGAGTACCGCATCAGTCGGACAGATACTATAGTTTCTTGGTTTGGAACGGTGATCCTATTAAACTCGATGAGAATGATGAAGATCCGATCACCTACATGGATGCCATGTAGAGATCTGACTCTAATAAGTGGCTAGAAGCCATGAAGTTCAAAATAGAATTCATGAAAGTCAACAGTGTATGGACACTGATTGATCCACCTGAAGGGGTAAAATTTATTGGGTGTAAGTAAATTTTCAAAAGAAAAAGGGGCACAGACGGGAAGGTGAAGAGCTATATATCCCATCTGGTTGCCAAGGGATATCGTTAGCATTATGGTATTGACTATGACTAGATGTTTTCTCTAGTGGCAATGCTCAAATCCATTTGGATTATATTTGCAACAGCAACATACCTAAACTATGAGATCTGGCAAATGGATGTGAAGATGGATGAAAAGGTGTATATGATACAGCTCTTGGAGTTCACATCTACAGACAAGTCCAAGGTATGCAGGCTTCAAAGATCCATCTATGGATTGAAGTAGGCATCTCGAAATTGAAACATGTATTTTGATAAGATAATCAGAACGTATGGCTTCATTAAGAACAGAGAGGAATCTTGTGTATTCAAATGGGCTAATGATTATGTAGTTGTATTTCTTATACTATATGTGGATGATATTCTCTTAATCGAGAATGACATTCCTGCATTATAGGAAATAAAGGTTTGGCTATCGTCGAATTTTCTATGAAGAACTTGGAAGAAGCATCCTACATCTTAGGAATGAAGATCTATAGGGATAGATCTAAAAGGTTACTTGGATTGTCACAGTCCACATACATTGATACTGTACTGAGAAGATTCAACATGGAGAATTTTAAGAAGGGCTATCTTTCGATAGGCCATGGAATTTTTCTTTCGAAGAGGGATTGTCCGACAACTCCTCAAGAGAGAGCATATGAGTAGAATACCATATACTTTATTTGTGGGTTCTATTATGTACGTTATTATGTGTATGAGATCAGACGTGGTATACTCATTAGGAGTAGTGAGTAGATACCAATTTGATCTAGATGAGAATCACTGAACACTACTATAAAAAAGGGCTACAACAGCGGTTCATAACCACTGTCGTGCTCAAAAATCACTGCCATAGGCTATGCCAGTGGTTTTCTAATCACTACTACTACAGTTGTTGTCATAGCTCTACGGTAGCGGTTGTTAGAACCGCTGCCATAGATAGTCTATTACAGCGGTTTATAAATCGTTACAATAGATTGACCTATAGCAGCGGTTATGTAATCGCTGCCATGGGTTATTTATGGTAGCGGTTACATAACCACTACCATAGATAATTTATGGCAATAATTTCTTAACCACTACCATACGTCTAATGCAGCGATTATCATCATTTGCATCAGAGACTTATGGCAGCGGTTGGTACGAATATGACAGCGGTTATAAAATTATAGCCGTAGATCTTGAATAATTAAAAAAAATAAAATTTTTATTTTTTTATATATTTTATCTGATAAATACAGATATATAACATAAGAAAATATAATAAACATAAAAATTATTTTAAAATACTAAAATTTTATTATCAAATAAAATTTATTATAATATTTTTTTAAAAAAATAAAATACATCAAAAGTCTCCTAAATCTACATCATCATCATCATCGTCGCCATCGAGAGCCAGAGCCGAAGCTGGAGTCGGAGTCGGAGGTGGAGCTGGAGCTAGAGCTAGAATGCGGGCCAACATATCCTCCAAGCCCGTGACTCTAAAATATGCACTGAGCATCGACATCATGTCTCTCACGATGTCCTCTAGATGAGATGCACGATCCTTAGCCCGATTTGCCCGCGTTGGAGCATGATCTGCCCATGCCAATGCCTCCTCAAGCTTCTTTCGACTGACGACACCGAAAGTCTATGAGGAGATGCTCACCTCGGACTAGTAGCTCATCGGCGTGTGTCCGGATCTACATCGAATACTCCTAGAGTGCTCAGGCCCCAAGACCTGAGAAAGATGGTCATGGGGCCTAGAGGTATCCGGGCCCTCGCTCGTGAGCACATCTAACTGATCCTATAATTATAAATTAAAATAAATTTTTATAAGAAATGCTATAATACTAATCATATATATTAATATATTTAATACTTGCAAAAATACGCTCGATCGCAGCGTTCATCGGCCTGCCCGTCTTATCCGTACGGCTGGATCGAAAGATCTCGCTATGGCTGGGCATCACTCCATCTCTCATCAACTATAACAAAGAATAAATTTATTAAAAAGATGATAAAAAATATAAATTTATTTTATCTAATAAGATTTAGAATTAATTACCTCTCTATGCACACACGACTGGCCATAGACTCGCGGTCTAGAGTGTGCGTATACTCCTGGACTGCATGGTTCTCTCGGTTCTGATGGAAGGTAGCCTAACAAGTATTTAAATAAATAATAAATATTTAAATAAAATTTTAAGTATATTAAAAAATTTAGAAGTTAGAAATTTTACCTCAAACTCCTGGCTCCTTCAGTGTCTAACCATCCTCTCCCATTGACTTGGAGGACAGTCCTATATCCAGGAAACAAGCCCCTCTGAAGTGTCTCATCGGTGCTTGAGCTATTCTCTATGAAGCTTGATCTTATAATCCCGATACAACTCTCCGATCTTCTTCAGTCGGGCATCTCGAGTCCTCTCATGATCGGAGAAGTCATACCTCCGCTGCATAAATTTATCAAAAATTAGTTATAAAATTATTCTAATCAAACATATATAGTGTAAACATATAAAATGTATAAATATAACTAATATGCACATACTTATCCATATCTCCTCCCATACTCGGTCCTTGATGGTAGTATCTATCAAACGCCAGTCTCTGAGCTCTACGAGAATGATGTCCGACCACCTCACAAGAACTCCAAAAAAGGAATGCATCTCCTGTGTGGTCTTCCCTACTAGCCTTCCCTCCGCATTATAATAGACCATCACCTGATGTTGGCGATTCCACATGTGTGCCATACATGTGGGACCATGAAATATCTGGCTAGATGATGCACTTGCAATACAAATACGTTATGCAAATATATAAGTGTACAAATACTATATAAAAAATAAAGTTGTGCTAATATAATAAAAATGTACACTCAGATGCCGCGTAGTAGCATGTGCCTCAGATATGGATGATGATAGAGGCTCAGCTGCTGGTGGAGTAGATGTCGTCGGTGGAGTAGATGTCGGTGGTGGAGGTTTCTGAGTAGCCAATGTCGAGGTGGATAGAGTATGCTCTGATTGCTCCTCGGATGCTGAACTGCACGTAACCCGTCGAAGGACAGGGGTGAAAGCTAGATGGTGTTTCGGTGCTATCATGACCTGCAACGTTATGAACATTAATCAATATAACATCATGACATATCAAATTCTATTCGCTCGAAAGTCGAGCTGGCTCCATGCTTGAGACAGCCAGCTAGGGTCCTTCTCCAGTCGGCTCGATCACGACCCGAGTCAGCTCAGCTATATGCCATCCCCTCGATCACTCACTCTCTCCCTCTCTCGATCTCTCTCACTGACGATGGTGGTGAGGCCGAACCCCTCCCTCCCAGCTTTTCTATCTCTCGATCTTCCTCTCTCCCTCTCTCGATCTCCCTCACTGGTGAGGTCGAACCCCCTCCCTCTCAATGATGGCGGCGAGGCCCGACCCCCTCCCTCCCAATGATGGCGGCGAGGTCAGATCCCTTCCTTCCTCTCTCAAGTATAGATCCATCGGGTATTCGAGTTTGGATCCGGTACCAATAATTAAAATTGGGTCTGGATTTGAATATCTAGGTTTCAATCCGAACCCAATCTGTTGACAGATCTAGTCCACAGCCATCGACATGGCACGGCCCAGAAACTACGGCATGCAGATAATTATAATATTTATTATAAATATTCTATAAATTATTATAAATATATATGATTAATAAATAATACTATAAAATTAAAAAAAATTATACCTATGGCTATAGAGAGCGGATCACAACGAAAGCTCTAAGGGTCGCCAGCAACGATGCTAGAGGAGGACGACAGCACTAGAGGTAACCTGCAAAATAAAAGAAAGATAGTGAGATAGAGAAGAAAGAAAAAGAGGAAAGAGAGAGAGCAGGGGTGGTCGGGGATGGGGGTCAGGGGGAGGGGGCACACTAACGAGGAGGCCAAAGGAGGCTTCGCACTTGGTCAAGGGAGGGTCAGAATGGTGGTGGTGGTGGGAGGGTGGGATTTGGTGGGGGCCGAAGGAGGGTGGAGGGGGGGGCTCACCAGAAGGAGGTTTGGTTTCGCATCGAGGTCGGAGGAGGATAAAGTGTGGGAAAGGGATTTCACGAGATGCCGACGGAGGGTCGAGGGTGGATGGGGGTTCACCGGAGGGGAAAGTTTCATAGGGGCCTAGGGAGGGTCGGATGGGGGTTTGCCAGAGGAGGGGTTCGTTGAGGACCGAGGGAGGATCGGATGTGGGGCGGGGGGGTTTCGTGGGGTGCCGAGCGAGGGTGGAGGGGGGTTCGTCGAAGGGGGGTTTCGTAGGGGGCTGAGGGAGGGTCGAATGGGGGTTCACCAAAGGGGGGTTTCGCTGGGGGCTGAGGGAGGGTCGAATGGAGGGTGGGGGGCTGGGTGGGGGGTGGCAGGGAGGGGCGGCCGAGGATGGGAGGGCCGGAGAGAGAGGGGTAAGGAGGGGCGGTGCCAGTCGAGGGGAAGGGGGCGACGGCGGCCGTGGGGGGGAGGAGGGGCGACGTCGGTCGGAAGGAAGGAGGGGCGACGTCGGTCGGGGGGAAGGATCCTCACCAACGATGAAGAGGAGGGGGGAGAGAGTGAGAGAGATCGAGCACGCATGGAAGGAAAGAAAAAATTTAATAATTTTTAACCTAACCTATGGTAACGGTTATTGAACCGCTACAATAAATCTACGATAGCGATTATCCAAAATCGCTACCACAGATCTACGGCAGTGGTTCTATAACCGCTGCTATAGATATATAGCAGCAGTTTTTGATAACCCCTACCATAGGTAAAAAATAATTTTTTTTTATTTTTTCTTTAAATATTATATAATTTTAATATTTAATGCCCATCTTCATCATTCATTATCTAAATAATTATCATTAGAGTGTCGTCACAAAAGGTCGCCTCGATCTGATGGCCCTAGCTTTATCGATTAGAAAAATTCAATTTCAACAATCATGAATGATAATGTGATGATCTGATAGATAGAGACCTTCGATGGATTCAAAAACTTACAGTAATGATCTCGATGATATTTATAGCATACCATCAAAATTTTACTTCAATCAGATATCGTTATCATGGTCAATTTAGTATGGAATGATTTTGACCATTAAATTAGAAACAAGCGATCAAAGGGTTAAACAGCATCCGATTATGAGATAATTTTTTAGTTAAATGATCTTTTTTATAATTTTAAATATTTTATATGATGATGATAGAAAAATTTAAATTATTTTCGTATAAACTATTCATGTTAAGCAGATATTGCAAAAGCATGAGCATACCAATCAGTGAAGTTTCAAAATGGTTATCAGGAGATGTATAGTTTTAAATCGTTCTTCATCTCACGAGTTGAATTTTATAATCATCACTATAAAAAATGATTAAAGTAGTAGCCAAGATTATTTATAAAAAAAATTATCTCATAATCGGACACCGTTTGATCTTTTGATCACTCATTTATCATTTAACGGTCGGAACTAATCTATACTAAATTGACCAAGATAACGATATCCGATTGAAGTAAAACTTTAATAGTACGCTACAAACATCACCAAGATCATTGTTGTAGATTTTTGGATCCATGAAAGGTCTCCATCTATCAGATCATCACATCGTCATTCGTGATCGTCAAAATCAAATTTTTTTGATCGATGAAGCTAGGGCCATCAGATCGAGGCGATCTTTTGTGATGATACTTTAATGATAATTATTTAGATAATGAACGGTAAAGATGGATATTAAATTTTAAAATTATATAATATTTTAAAAATATATATATGGCAGCGGTTATAATTAACCACTATCATAAATCAGATTATAGCAGCGGTTCTTACTAACTGCTGCTATACGTCCAACTTATGGTAGCGGTTAACCACTGCCATAGGTCAACCTATGGCAGCGATTTATTGTAACCGTTGCTATAGATCCGACCTACGGTAGTAATTTTCTGTAACCGCTGCTATATGTCGGACCTATGACAGCAATTATAAAGATCGCTGTCATAGATCCGACCTATGGCAATGGTTAACGAAAATTGCTGCCATAGGCTATTTTGTAGTAATGGAAAGGTTGTGAAGACAATCCTGAAGTATTTGAGAAATACCAAGGACCAATGGCTCATCTATGGAGATGCTAACTTAAAACTTGTGGGATACATTGATTTCAGTTTCTAGTCAGATCATGATGATGGTTAAAGTGTATCAAATTATGTATTTATCCTGAGCAATGGAGCGGTCTGCTGGAAGAGTTTCAAGTAGCACACTATGGCCGATTCTGTGTGTGAGATGGAGTATGTCGCGATATTTGATGCTACGAAGAAAGCTGTATGGCTATGAAAGTTCATCGAGGAGCTGGGAGTAGCACCCTCCTTAGATGGTCTGGTTCTGCTTTACTGTGATAGCACTAGAGCCATAGCTCAAGCGAAGGAGCCGAAGGCACATCAGCGCACCAAACACATTCTACGTCGCTACCATCTTGTACGAAAAATCATAGAGTGAGGTGACATTGAGCTTTAGAAGATCGATGGAAAGGAGAACGTTGCCGATCCATTTACTAAAGCTCTCGAAATCAAAGAGTTCAATAATCACAAATGGAAGATGGATATTCGATACTGTTTTGAGTGACTTTAGTCTAAGTGGGAGTTGTTGGGAAATGTATCCTAAAGTCAATCATCTAGGTTGTAGATGATTGAGCTAAATATAATTTATACTTAAATTTTAATTAAATAAAATTATTATTTTGATAATTTCATCATTTTGTGCATTTTCTTATAATGAACTCTCTATGATGAAGTTCTTAGGACTATTTAGTATTGACAAAGAAGGATTTGTCATTTAGTCCTTAAATTGATTACGATCAAATGATTCGTTGTTACCTAAGATGACAACGTTAATCAAGAGTAGGTCGTTGTATGCCATAAGTGTTGGTTGTTCTCTTAACCAAGAAGCATGGTGATGTTGTTATGGCATGCAGGTGAAATATAAGGATACATTTCATTGATCGTAATCCAACCGTGGAGCTCTCTTTTACCAAAATTGCTCGTGAAGGATATGGGTATATATGTCCCTTAGACCTCACCATGGTGACTTGCAAGCAACTCACTATACTTAGATACCATACTACCTGAATTTCTAATTCAGTGATGGAAGGCTACTGGGTGCAGTCAAATACTTAGCTTGTCAATGCATGAGTCAAGATGGGATTGACTCTTCCAAGTGTTGGAGCAAGTGCATTACTGTATTTCAATTTAGCAAATCCTCAGTCGAGGTAGTCCATATGATGGATGCTAAATTTCAAAATATAATGTGGATGAATTTTTAGGTTTGGTAGTTAATTCTAGATCATCTTATGAGCATTGTAGTCAAGGGGATGAATTATATGGTAATCATATGCCATAGATTCATTGATGTTGTGTTGCAATTTTTGACCTATCTGAACGTTAGTTACCATTGATAGATGATCACATCAATTGGTACAGAAAATTAGTTCCTGTGCTATCAACTTAGGATTCGAACCTATAGGGTCATACATAATAGGAGTTCTTATCTGATCTGATAGTTGATCAAAAAGTTTCAATGGATTGGGACTCGATTATTATTGGAGGATTAATTAGTAATTAGATTGCTGATTAGCTTAATTTGATTGAGCGATAAGGAATTGATCAAGTCTAACTAAATTTGATTCAGTTAAGTTTGACTTGATCAGATCATCTGATGATCTATCGCTTATGAAGATGGATCCTAATTTGATCAGGAGTTGGACTCGATTAATTTTTAATTTAATTAAAAATTAACTAAGTTAGGTTAAGCCTAATCTAATTGGATTTATCCTGATTTTATTGGTCAAGATAAATTGATTTGGTTGAAACTGATTTGGACCAATTCAAAGCATGTTTGAATTTTAAATCTCCCTACGCCATGGTACTTTGACCCGTTCTTTCTCTCCATGCATATTGTGAATATGCATGGAATTTCTCCATGCTAGAAGAGTGTTTGCACCTCCCCTATTCCTACCTTTGATCTGTTCTAAGCGTTGAATCAGATCAGATTGAGAGCAAGTTGAATTTTGAATTCAACTTGTGTTGGTTAGTTTGATTGAAACTTTCCAACTCCCTCTCATCCTCATCTCCATGCCTAAAGCTCCCTTTCTCTCGCACATTTTTGTGCGTTCTAAGTATGGGCGTGCAGAAGGAGAGTCCTTCTGCGCGTCAATCTCTTGGAATTTGCGCTGAAATGAATTAGGAGTCCTTTTGAATTTTGAATTCAAGAGATTGGTTGAAACAAGTTCAACCAAACCTATCCTCCAATGCATAGATGCCTATGAAAATGGATTTTTTTCTAGGCGTGTGCAGAGAGATCTACGTGAGAAATGAGATAAGAGGCCTTGGGTGTACGTGAGGTATTAAAGAATTTCTGTGAGATAGAAATCAGAGAAGGATGCTACCCTCTAGGTTTGAGGTTTTTTCCATAGAAAGAAAGAGATCAAGGTTCTAAAGGATAAGCACTGAATCCTAGAGTGGGGACTCTAGATTTGGATAGAGAGTTTGAGTGCCAGATCTCAACCAGCTTTCATCACCATCTCGTCTTCCTCCATTGCATCTTCTAATTTTTGGAGCATCCGAAAGATCAGGAGCAGTTCGTCGATTGGATCGACGAGGGTTGGCTGTCAAAAGCCTCGAAGAGGAGCTAGCACTCCGAAGGGGCTGATCAGGACCAGGAGCTCCGTGTGGACTCACCGTAGAGGCTGAACACGTGTGTGCCTGTAATGCAATACGGAAGCAATTTTTTGGTGGATTCAGATTGTGGTGATCATCTATCTGTGCATAGGTACTATATTCTGAATATAGATCGATCTACAAATATGATTTACTGATCGAAAGTATTTTATTTTTCTAATACATATTAATATGTCAAAAATCCTAAGTAGGATTTTATAATTTGATTATAGTATACGTAGAATTAATATAAATTAATTTTGCTTCTACTGCTATATATTTTGAAAAAATTTTGAAAAGCATACTTAAAATTTTGCTAAATTTTCTTCACTAATAAAAGCAATTAGGACTGTATGGACCTTTTTGATCTTTGGTTTCACATGTGACTGCACTATTCTTTATTTCACATATGTGGTTGGACGATCCTTTGCTTTGCATATGTGGCTGCATCATTCTTTATACTAACTTATAATCCCACACTTTGCACGGGATGCAATTTTTTTTAAAAAAATATTTTATTTTATTAATTTATTAATATTTATTATATATTTAAATAATTAAAATAATTAAAATATATTATAAATATAATATAGATTATAAATTATTTATAAAATATATTTTTTTAAAATTTAGGATTTTCTTTCATGTCTCGTTGTTCCACGTACAAAGCTGCATAAGTAAATTGAATTTGCAACGCCAAAATCAAAACATCCAAAAACAAAGTCAGTTTCATTGACTAACCCAGTTAACTACTTTAACTCAAACAAAAACCAAAACAGATAAAAAGAAGTAAACTGCTCAAACGGTAATAAAAATGAAAAAAATTGGACATTGTACGCAAAACTAAAATTGATTCCAACAAAGTCAAAGAGATAGAAAGTATCTAAAACCCAGAGCAAACGCCTTGCTGCTATCAGTCTAGTTCATAATGTAGTCTGCTAGGAACGATGGAAGGGCAGTGGTAGGAGATAATTAGGCACATGATTGACGGGTTCAAGTCATCATTAAAGCATACATGAGATGCACATAATAAGTGCTTGAAACCCCTAAGCAACCACAAATTAGCAAATAAGCATAACCGTGACACAGAAAATTGAAATCAAAAGGCTGAAACTCGGCTATCAAGATTACTTGAACCCCAAAATGAACTGTCTCAACTTTAAAAATGATTCGTCGTCTAGCATAAAATAAGAAGAAAATGACAACGTGAAAATATTTTTATAAAAGCCATATTAAAACTCCCTTTTTCCCGCTCTATCCCTCTTCGAACCTTTATAAAATGCTGCTAATCAAGGAACAGTTGAAACATTTTAAAGAGAGATTTTATAAGGCTGGGAGAGACAGTTGGGAAGACCAGGAAAGAGCATTACACAACTCTCTCACTCCTTTGGAGAACGCCAACCCGAAAAATGCTGCTTTTTTATGGCAATCTAGCACTGCCTGTATCCGATATTCACCGCAAGAAAGCAATCTATTGGCATCATTCTTGTTGAAAATAAACTCCGCTTCCATCGAAGTCCAGCCTAATGCTTAGCCCAATGCAATCGGTAATCACGGAAGAGCTACAACGACCAAATCTTAGCCAAACTCCCCAGCGATCGAGCCCCAGCCGAATCTCTTTAGTTGATCGAACTCCTCAGTGGCCGAGCTCCAGTTGAACTCCTCCATCAGTCGAACCCCTTTCGAACTCCCCCAACGGCCGAATTCCTGCCAGACTCCTCCTAGATATCTCCTTCAGCCGGATTTCTACAGAAGCCGAACTCCTTCCAGACTCCTCCTTCATTCAGATTCCTCCATGAGCCAAACTCCTTCTAAATTGCTCCTACAGTCGGATTCCTCGAGAAGCCGAACTCCTTCTGGACCTCTCCACCAGTCGGACTCCTATGAGAGCCGAACTCCTTCAAGATCTCTCCTTCAGTTGGATATCTACAAGAGCCGAACTCCTTCCGAACCTCTCCACCAGTCCTTCAGTTGGACTCCTACGAAAGCCGAACTTCTTCCGGACTTCTCCTTCGGTCGAGTCCTATAGAAGTCAAACTCCTTCCAGATCTCTCCTTCAGTCAGATGTTTACAGAAGCCGAACTCCTTTTGGATCTCTCCACCAGTCCTTCAGTCAGACTCCTACGGGAGCCGAACTTCTTCCAGACTCTTCCTTCGGTCGAGTTTCTATAGGAGCCGAACTCCTCCTTCAGTCAAGTTTCTGCAAGAGCCGAACTTCTTCTGGACTTCTTCGATCAAACTCCTCCAGGAGCCGAACTCCTTTCGGACTTCTCCTTCAGTCGGATTTCTCTAGCGGATTACTCTCGGATGATCCCCTCCAGACGTATTTCCTTTATAAGTCTAAATTCCTCTAGAATTGATGTATGTCGAAGCTTTTTACCAACCAACACCTGCTTCCTCCAAACTTCGATTATTGAATCTCAATGAACGATCATTATCAGTCTGACGATACCTCTTCCTCTCCGTACCGAACCTCATATGGCCCCGAGCGGCTCAGTACCGGACAGCTATGGCTGTCGCCATCAGTCTACTACAGGCAGCGCTATAGATGGCGTCCCCCTCCGTAATAGACTCCATCAGGCCTCAAGCGGTCCGCTACCAGACAGTTGGAGCTGTCACTATCAATCCGCTACAAGCTCCGTATATAAAAAAGAATTCTCCAAATATATTTTCTCTAAGCTCTCTTCTCCTTCTCAAAACTCTACTAAGCTCATTCCTAAGCACTCCATTTTTGTTGGCCAGAAGAGCTGACTTGATCGTTGAAGGGTCCTACTGGAGCCACCACCACCAACTCCAGATGGAACTTTATTTTATAGGTCATCGATAGAGATCTCATCTTTCTCAACTCCAGCTCGATCCAGTATCGACCAGATTCTGCACCAACAGAATTGGTGCTAGAGGAAGGGTCTCTATCTCTGAGGTACTCTTATTCTTAAAGGAGTGCTTAGTCGACCCTACCGACCTTCTTCTTCAAGGTTCACCTCCATCCTCTCCCTCAATCCCAAGAAATGTCTCAAAAGAAGGTGACTATCTGAAGATCTACCGCTTCTGCTGTCAGATCTGAGCCAGATCCATCCATTCCTACTTCATCGTCGGTACTTCAACCTCCACCTCCACTGACGGCCATGGTAGATCCAGAGTAGTTTAACATACTGATGCAGCGGATTCAGGACCTCACCAAGATGGTGCAGGCTATGCAGCAGCCCTGACGGTGACTTCACCAGGAAACCCATCATCAGAATATCGAAAATT
Organism: Cocos nucifera; assembly: GCA_006176705.1. Classification (NCBI taxonomy): domain Eukaryota; kingdom Viridiplantae; phylum Streptophyta; class Magnoliopsida; order Arecales; family Arecaceae; genus Cocos; species Cocos nucifera. Next base: position 196,205 of record QRFJ01004407.1, on the reverse strand, counting down.
GATCCTAAGGAAGAGCACTTGGGCTAGCATATCCGTCGCCCCTGGGAAAGAAAAATAGAGAGCAGAGAATCCATGTTCGGATCATGATTCTCCTTTGGAGGAGATATTCTCCATCTGTAGTCGTAAGCCATCCAAGATCTACGATCGAGATGACATCCTCGATCACAAACTATGGGAGATAGACCAGCGGATTGAGAAACTCTATCATGTCATCCTGACTCGCTATGATGACGTCTGCATCGATCCCCCTTTCTCTCTCCGAATTATGCAAAAATCCATCCCATCGAACTTCAAGCTCCCTCAATTTGAAAGCTACGATGGAACCTCTGATCCGATCGATCATCTGGAGGCCTTCCAGATCATGATGCTACTCCATAGCGCACCAGATGCCATATTATGCCAAGCTTTTCTATCTACCTTAAAGGAAGTATCAAGAAACTGGTACTCGATATTGAAGCCAAGTACGATCTTCTCTTTTAGCCAGATGAGCTATTAGTTCGCGGTCCACTTCGTCAGCAGTCGATGTCCATGCCGAGGTTCGGATTCCCTGATAAATGTCAAGCAGAAGGAGGAAAAATCCATCTGGGCTTATGTCATCCAGTTTAATTCTGCTGCATTGGAGGTCCGAAATCCAGACCAATCTGTTACAATGGCCACACTTAAGGACGATCTTTAGAAGAATGATTTGTTGTTCTCTCTGAAAAAGAAGTATTCTAGGGACTTTGCCGATCTGCTAGCTCGAGCCGAGGAATATGTCCGTATGAAAGAATCCATCAAATTGAAGGATGAAGAAGCCACAGGAGAGCGGTGGACGGACGAGTCTAGTAGACCCATCGTCGATGGAGGGCCGAATGAAGTTCAGCCATGCTCATGGACTCCCCCTAAGTGCAAGTAAGCCCGAACTCCTTCTCGAGCTCGTCATCAAAGAAGCCTCAATAGAAGGGCGCGAAGAAGTTCTCCCCCTGGAAGGTTTCACAACTATGCCCCCTTAACGCTCCTAAAACTCAAGTTCTGATGGAAATTGAGAATCAGCTACCAAGATCAGAAGAATTATGATCTCTCTCAAATAAGTGTAATCGAAGCAAGCACTGCTTCTACCATCATGACCATGGCCACGATATTGAAGAATGCATTCAGCTCCGAGACGAAGTCGAGGAGCTCATCAGGATGGGCCGGCTGGGTTGATTCCTTCGTGAGCTCATCAGGAGGGGCCGATTGGGTTGATTCCTCATACGCCAGTCTAAAGCAGAAAAAGATCGGCCAAGGGCACTACCGTAGCTAGAACCACCAACGATAGAGGAACAACAAAGAGGTCGGTCGCCTCTCGGCATCATCAACGCTACCTCTGAGGGAGCTTGGTATTTTGGTGAGCCATCATCTCTCAACCTCAAGGCCAAGAGAAGCTTACTCCAAATTGAGAAGGCCAGCATTAAATAGAAGAGGTAGTTCGGTTCGAAACTTATTGCCTAAGAGAACTCGCAAGAACAACGCTCCCACGATCCGAAAATATAGAGAATCTGGGAATGTGCTGCCAGTAATTTTTCTTCAATAAAATTCCTTCATTTTAATATTATTATTACTTAGTGCAAAAACTATATGATGATAGACAAAAAGTAATCAATAGTGGCCATGTTAGGAACAAGAGAAGAACATCATCCTAATATGAGCAAGTCAAAGTCCTTCAACCTCGGCTGCTGGAGATAAGATCTTCTTTGAGCTCCAGAGTCTACGTCAATAGGAGATAAGATCTTCTTCAACCTCGGCTAAAGATAAGATCTCTTCCGAGCTTCTACGTCAACAGAAGATAAGATCTCCTTCAACCTAGGCTGGAGATAAGATCTCCTCCGAGCTTCTTACGTCAATAGAAGATAAGATTTCTTTCAACATCGGCTAGAGATAAGATCTCTTCCGAGCTTCAAAGTCTATATCAACAGGAGATAAGATCTCCCTTTCAACCTCGGCTAGATATAAGATCTCTTTCGAGCTTCTACGTCAACAGAAGATAAGATCTTCTTCAACCTCGGCTGTTGGAGATAAGATCTTCTCCGAGCCTCAGAGTCTACGTCAATAGGAGATATGATCTCCTTCAACCTCGACTGCTGGAGATAAGATCTCCTCCGAGCTCCAAAGTCTACATCATAGAAGATAAGATCTCTTTCAACCTTGGCTAGAGATAAAATCTCTTCCGAGCTTCTACATCAATAGGAGATAAGATCTCCTTCAACCTCGACTGGAGATAAGATTCTTTCAAGCTTCTACAATCAATAGGAGATAAGATCTCCTTCACCTCGGTTGGAAATAAGATCTTCTCTGAGCTTTTATGTCAATAGGAGATAAGATCTCCTTCAACCTCGGCTAGAGATAAGATCTCTCCCAAGCTCTACATCAACAGAAGATAAGATCTCCTCAACCTTGGCTGAAGATAAGATCTCCTCCGAGCTTCTACATCAATAGGAGATAAGACACCATCAACCTTGGCTGGAGATAAGATCACCTCCGAGCTTCTACATCAATAGAAGATAAGATCTTCTTTAACCTCGACAGTTGGAGATAAGATCTTTTCTGAGCCTCAGAGTCTACGATAATAGAAGATATGATCTCCATCAATCTCGACTACTGAAGATAAGATTTCTCCCGAGCTCCAAAATTTACATCAATAGAAGATAAGATCTCCTTTAATCTCGGCTAGAGATAAGATCTCTTCTGAGCTTCTACATTAATAGGAGATATGATCTTCTTCAACCTCGACTGCTGGAGATAAGATCTTCCTTGAGCTCCAGAGTCTACGTCAACAGGAGATAAGATCTTCTTCAACCTCGACTGCTAGAGATAAAATCTTTCCTGAGCTTCTACGTTAATGGGAGATCTTCCTTCAACCTTGGGTAGAGATAAGATCCTCTTCCAATCTTCTCAATCTCCTGCTAGAGATAAGATCTCCTTAGAGCCTCAGAGTCTACGTCAATAGAAGATATATCTCCTTCAACCTTGACTCTGGAAGATAAGATCTTCCTCCAGCTCCAAGTCTACATCAATAGGAGATAAGATCTGCTTAACCTCAACTAGAGATAAGATCACTCCGAGCTTCTACGTCAATAGAAGATATGATCTTCTCAACCTCGACTGCTGGAGATAAGATCTCCCTCGAGCTTCAGAGTCTACGTCAATAGGAGATAAGATCTCCTTCAATCTCGACTGAAGATAAGATCTCTTTCAAGCTTCTACGTCAATAGGAGATAAGATCTCCTTCAACCTCGACTGCTGGAGATAAGATCTCCTCCAAGCCTTAAAGTCTAACATCAACAGGAGATACGATCTCCTTCAACCTCGACTGCTAGAGATAGATCTCCTCCGAGCTTCAGAGTCTACGTTAATAGGAGATAAGGTCTCTTTCAACCTCGGCTAAAGATAAGATCTCTTCCGAGCTTTTACGTCAACATGAGATATGATCTCCTTCAACCTTGACTGCTGGAGATAAGATCTCCCTCGAGCTTCAGAGTCTACGTCAATAGGATATAAGATCTCCTTCAACCTTGACTAGAGATAAGATCTCTCCTGAGCTTCTACGTCAATAGGAGATAAGATCTCCTTCAATCTCGACTAGAGATAAGATCTTCTCTCGAGCTTCTGCATCAACAGGAGATAAGATCTCCTTCAACCTCGACTGCTGGACATCAGATCTTCCTCAAGCCTCAGAGTCTACATCAACAGAAGATATGATCTTCTTCAACCTCAGCTACTGAAGATAAGATCTCCCCCAAGCACCAGAGTCTACATCAATAGGAGATAAGATCTCCTTCAACCTCGGCTAGAGATAATATCTCTTCCAAGCTTCTACGTCAATAGAAGATATGATCTCCTCAACCTCGACTGCTGGAGATAAATCTTCTCCGAGCTCCAGAGTCTATGTCAATAGGAGATAAGATCTTTTTCAATTTTGGCTAGAGATAAAACATCTTCTAAGCTTCTATGTCAATAGGAGATAAGATCTTCTTCAACCTCGATTGGAGATAAGATCTCTTTCGAGCTTCTACATCAATAGGAGATAAGATCTCCATCAACCTCGGCTAGGGATAGATTTCTTTCGGCTTCCACATCAATAGGAGATAAGATCTCCTTCAACCTCGATTTGAGATAAGATCTCTTTCGAACTTCTACATCAATAGAAGATAAGATCTCCTTCAATCTCGACTGCTGGAGATAAGATCTCCTCCAAGCCTCATAGTCTACGTCTACAGGAGATATGATCTCCTTCAACCTTAGCTACTGAAGATAAGATCTTTCTCAAGCTCCAGAGTCTACGTTAACAGGAGATAAGATATTCTTCAACCTCAGTTAGAGATAAGATTTTTTTCGAACTTCTACGTCAATAGGAGATATGATCTCCTTCAACCTCGACTACTGGAGATAAGATCTCCCCCGAGCTCTAGAATCTACGTCAATAGGAGATATGATCTTCTTCAACCTCGGCTGCTGGAGATAAGATCTCTCCAGCCTCAGAGTCTACATCAACAAGAGATATGATCTTCTTCAACCTCGACTGCTGGTGATAAGATCTTTTTCCGAGCTCCAGAGTCTACGTCAATAGGAGATAAGATCTTCTTCAACCTCGGTTAGAGATAGATCTCTCCCGAGCTTCTACGTCAATAGGAATAATGATCTCCTTCAACTCGACTACTAGAGATAAGATCTCCCCCAAGCTCCAGAGTTAACGTCAACAGAAGATAAGATCTCCTTCAACCTCGGCTAGAGATAAGATCTATCCCGGCTTCTACCTCAATAGGAGATAAGATCTTCTTCAATCTCGGTAAGATAATATCTCTTCCGAGCTTCTACGTTAATAGGCAATAAGATCTCTTTCAACTCGGTTGCTGAAGATAAGATCTCCTTCGAGCCTCAGAGTCTACGTCAATAGAGATATGATCTTTTCAACCTCTACTGCTGGAGATAAGATCTTCTCCGAGCTTCAGAGTCTACGTCAACAGGAGATAAGATCTCCTTCAACCTCGGCTAGAGATAAGAACTCTTCCGAGCTCTACATCAATAGGAGATATGATCTCTTTCAACCTCGACTGCTGGAGATAAGATCTCTCCTGAGCTTTAGAGTCTACATCAATAGGAGATAGATCTTCATTAATCTCCTAGAGATAAGAATCTCTTCCATGCTTCTACATCAATGAAAGATATGATCTTCTTCAATCTCGGCTGCTGGAGATAAGATCTCTTCCGAGCTCTAGATTCTATGTCAAACAGAAGATAAGATCTCCTTCAATCTGGAGATAAGATCTCTTCCGAGCTTCTACGTCAATAGAAGATAATGATCTCTTCAACATCGACTCTGAAGATAAATCTCCTCCGAGCTTCTGCGTCAATAGGAGATAAGATCTCCTTCAACCTTGACTGCTAGAGATAAGATCTCTCTCGAGCCTCAGAGTCTACATCAACAGGAGAATGATCTCCTTCAACCTCGACTACTGGAAATAAATTTTTTTCGAGCTCCAGAGTCTATGTCAATAGAAGATAAGATCTCCTTCAACCTCGATCAGAGATAAGATCTTTTCTAAGCTTTTACGTCAATAGGAGATATGATCTCCTTCAACCTCGGCTGTTGGAGATAGGATCTTCTTCCGAACTCCAGAGTCTATGTCAACAAGAGATAAGATCTCCTTCAATCTTGGCTAGAAATAAGATCTCTCCCAAGCCTCTACGTCAACAAAAGATAAAATCTCCTTCAACCTCGGCTAGAGATAAGATCTCCTTCAACCTCAATTGCTGGAGATAAGATCTTCCCTGAGCCTCAAAGTCTATATCAACAAGAGATATGATCTCCTTCAATCTCGGCTGCTGGAGATAAGATCCCTCCAAGCTCTAGAGTCTACGTCAATAGGAAATAAGATCTTCTTCAACCTCGGCTAGGGATAAGATCTCTTCTAAGCTTCTACATCAACAGAAGATATAATCTCCTTCAATCTCGACTTATTGAAGATAAGATCTTCCTCTAGCTCCAAGTCTATGTTCAACAGGAGATAAGATCTTCTTCAATCTCGGCTAGAGATAAGATCTCTTCTGAGCTTCTACGATAATAGGAGATGAGATCTCTTTCATCCTCGGTTGGAGATAAGATTCTTCCAAGCTTCTACGTCAATAGGAGATAAGATCTTCTTCAATCTCGGCTTGAGATAAGATCTCTCTCAAGCTTCTACGTCAACAGAAGATAAGAACTTCTTCAACCTCGATTATTGGAGATAAGATCTCCTCCGAGACTCAGAGTCTACGTCAACAGGAGATATGATCTCCTTCAACCTCGACTGCGGAAGATAAGATCTCACCCGAGCTCTAGTGTTTACGTCAATAGAAGATAAGATCTCCTTCAACCTCGGCTAGAGATAAGATCTCTCCCGAGCTTCTACATCAACAAAAAATAAGATCTCCTTCAACCTCAACTATTGGAGATGTTGGGGATAAATTCCGCTCCTGCCAAAGCCCAGCCCGACGCTCAGCATAATGCAACCAGTAGCCGCAGAAGAGCTTCAGCGCACTGGTCTAGCCGAACTCCTTCAGCCGGCCGAACTGCCAAGCAGCCGAACTCCAGCGGTCGAGCTTCTTCCAGCAGGACGAACTGGTCAGCTTCCAAGCTTCTTCCGGACTCCCAGCATCGAGATCGAACTTTCTGGGATGCCGAACTCCTTCAGACTCCCCACGGCCAAACTCCTTCAGCCTGTCGGACTGCCTAGCAGCCGAACTCCCCAGTGTCCAGGCTTCGGACCGAACACCCACCACCGGCCGAACTTCCTGGCGGTCGAGCTCCTTGGACTCCAAGCGGCAGGACGGAGACGGACTCCTCCCAGACGCCCGTTCCACCATTCGAGCTCCTCCCGGGTTTCTCCTTTAGCCGAACTCTCCTACAAGTCCGAACCCATTCGGACCCCACGGCCGAACTCCTTCGGACCGACTCCAGGCGAGCCCAGGTGGTCGAACCCCTTCGGACCGACTCCAGGTGAGCCCAGGCGGCCAAACTCCTCAGCGCCCTGGCCGAACTAACTAGCAACCGAAGTCCTTCAACTGGCCCCAGCCGAGCTTCTTCGGGCCTCTCAGCGGTCAAACTCCTCGATAATCATCCCTCGACCGAACTCTACAGATGGCCGACCCTTCAGCCAGCCAAACTCCCCCAGCCTTCCCTTCTGCCGGACTCTCCTTAGGAGCCCGAACTCTCGCCATCAGGGCACAACGAAACCAGACGACATGGCACCACCTCTGGCAACCACTCCCTGATGATGCCTTCCTCTCCATACCGGACTCCATGCGGCCCACGACGTGCCAGTATGGCTCCCATGATCCACCGGACGATGCCATCCTCTCCGTACCGAACTCCATGCTGCCCAACGACTCTCTGCCAGACGGCATGGCGTCACCATCAACAAGCTCCACTATATAAAGGACCCTCCCGACACGCTAAGGCTAAGCTCTCTGAACTCTCGACTCTCTAAGCTCTCCTCCTCATCTCTAAGCTCCGGAACTCATTCCGAGCACTCCATTACTGTTGGCCGGAAACTGACTTGACCGTCGGAGGGTCCTGCCGGAGCCACCCCCCACCGGTTCCGGACGGGACTTCGTTTTGCAGGTCCCCGGCGGCGACCTCAGCGGCCTCGACTCCGGCGACCTCCGGCGAGGATGGATTTCTGCACCAACAGATTGGCGCTAGAAGGAAGGGCCTGAACCTTCGAGGTTCCCTTGTTCTTAAAGGAGTGCTCGGCGACCCTTCTCTTCCCTCTTCCGGAGATCTTCCTTTTCTCTTCCGAAGAGAAAACGCCACCCAGGAGAGCTTCGGCACGGCGCTCGGCGGCCTCCGCGACCCGATCCCGTCCAGGCCCGTCTGTTCCTGCTTCAGCCCCGGCGGCCTAGGTTCCACCTGCACCCGCGGTGGATGTGAAGCAGTTCGGCCTGCTTGTCCGACAGATCCGTGGCCTCACGGAGGCGTTGCAGGCTATACAGCAGCCTCCGGTGGCGACTCCACCAGCAAGCCCGCCATGAGGGCGCGAGGAATCAGCCTTAAGGAAGAGCCCAATCGCCCCTAAGAGAGAAACGGAGAGCAGAAGTTCCCCCGCCGAAGCGGAATGAAGTTCGGCGCGAGGAAGGCCGAACCCACCCATGAGCCCGTCATCGAGGAAGCTCCGACAAAGAAGTATGAAGTCCTCCCGCGGAAGCTTTCGCAGGAAAGCGGAACGAAGTTCGGTGCAAGTGAGGTCGAACTCACGCTCCAGTATGTCCCCCAAAGGAACCACCTACAAAGTGTTCACCGGAGGCGGAACGAAGTTCGGGCAAGAAAAGCCGAGCTCCCCTCGAGCTCGCCCGAACTCGTCCGAACAAGAGCAGCGGGAAGTTCTCCCACGGCAAGTCTCGCGGGAAAGAGGAATGAAGTTCGGCTCGAAGAAAAGCCGAGCTCCCCCCAAAGCTCGTCATCAAGGCGAAATGAAGTTCAGTGGAAAGCCGAACTCCTCAGCTCAACCTCCAAATGAAGTTCGGCGCCGGCAAGGACGGAACGAAGCCCCCCCGCGGAATGAAGTTCGGCATCAGGGACTCCGAACTCCGCAGCAGATCACCCAAGTGAAGTTCGGCCGCGCTCGAGACCGCCCCAGGGCGATCGAGGCCGAACTCCCCCTCAAGTACGTCGCCACAACGAATTCACGGGAGGTGCGATAAAGTTCGGGCAAGCAAAGCCGACCCCCTCTCTGCGAGCAGGGAAGTCCGGACAAAGAAGCATGAAGTTCTCCCACGGAAAGTTTCGCGGGAAAGCGCAATGAAGCTCCGCGCAAGCGAAAGCCCGAAGCTCACCACAAACGAAGCCCCCGCAGAATGAAGTTCGGCGTAAGTGAAGCCGAACTTTCCTTGGAAGTTCTCATCGCTCAGGTCAGGCCGAACTCCCCCATCTCGAGTATGTCATCACCAAAACCTCCTACAAAGAGTTCATAGGAGACGGAGTGAAGTCCGGTGGCTAAAGCAAAGTCGACCTCCACCCCGAGCTCGTCGTCAAGGGAGTTCGGGTGGCGGAGAAAGAAGTACCCCCACAGAAGGTTTTGCAGGGAGGCGGAATGAAGTTCGTCCGTGTCCAAGGATGCGGCATGAAGTTCGGCCTCGTCTACTATCTTGGGGCTCACCATCGAGGAAGCCTCGACAGAAGGATGCGAAGAAGCCCCTCCTCCCGGAAGATTCCGCAACTACGACCAGCTCCTCTAACTCGAATCCTCGGCGAAGTTAGGAGCCAGCCGCCAAGACCTGAAGGACTACGGCCTCCCCAAACGTGCGCGGTCGAAGCAAGTAAAGCCCCTACCATCGCGACCACGGCCACGACACTGAGGAATACGTTCAGCTCCAAGACGAGATTGGAGAGCTCGTCAAAAAGGGACGACGGGATAAATTCCTCCGACGTCGGTCTGAAGCAGGAGAAGATCGGCTATAGGCGCTGCCGTAACTGGAAAAGACAAGAAGGTCGGCCGCCTCGCGGCGTCATCAACGCCACCCCGGGGAGGAGCTAGGAGCTAGCTACATCGGTGATTGTCGTCCCCAGCGACAAAGTCAAGAGAAGCATGTTCCAAATTAAGAAGGCCGGCATGAGATAGAGGAGGTCGTCTGGACGGGACTTGCTGCCCGAGGGAACTCCGAGGAACAACACCCCGACAACCCTCGAACGGAAATGCGCTACGATCAGCTTCTCCTCGGTAAAACTCTCCCCTCTCAATAAAATCATTTCTGGATGCGAAAACTATGCGATGACAGGGAAGAAGCAGTCAGCCGCGTTAGGAACAGGAGGAGAACCTCGTCCTAGCGCGAGCAAAGTCGAAGGCCCCATCACGAAGGACGGGATGGGGGGAGAGGCGAGGACGACGGTCCTCATGTGCCCCCACAGCCGCTAGGAACAGGAGGAGAACCTCGTCCTAGCGTGAGCAAAGTCGAAGGCCCCATCCACAAAGGACGGGATGGGGGGAGAGGCGAGGACGACGGTCCCCATGTGCCCCCACAGCCCGTTAGGAACAGGAGGAGAACCTCGTCCTAACGTGAGCAAAGTCGAAGGCCCCGTCCACAAAGGACGAGATGGGGGGAGAGAAGGACGACGGTCCCATGTGCCCCCACAGGGAACAGGAGGAGAGTCGAAGGCCTCGTTCACCTAAAACGAGATGGGAAGAGGCGAGGACGACGGTCCCCATGTGCCCCCACAGCCCATTAGGAACAGAAGGGGAACCCCGTCCTGACGAGAGCAAGACTCGAGATCGAGCCTCAAAGACTACGGCAAGCCTCGGCTGCAGGAGATAAGATCTCCCCCGAGGGAAGCTCGGCGTAGGAGATAAGATCTCCCCCGAGCGCGCACTTCAACCTCACCTCGAGAAGGCCGCAGGAGATAAGATCTCCCCCGAGCGAAGCTCGGCTGCAGGAGATAAGATCTCCCCCGAGCGCGCACTCTCGACCGCTAGAGATAAGATCTCTCCCGAGCGACCGAATCAACCTCGGCTAGAGATAAGATCTCTCCCGAGCGACCGTGAACAACCTCGGTTAGGAACAGGAGGAGAACCTCGTCCTAACGCGAGCACCAACCTCGGCTAGAGATAAGATCTCTCCCGAGAGAAGCTCGACCACAGGAGGCTGTTGGAGATAGGATCTTTCCGAATCCAGAGTCTATGTCAACAAGAGATTACGATTTCTCCTTTCATCTGGCTAGAAATAGATCTCTCTCCAAGCCTCTACGTCCACAAAGATAAAATTCCTTCAACTCGGCTAGAGATAAGATTAATCCTTCAATCAATTGTGGAGATAAGATCTTTCCCTGAGCCTCAAAGTTCCTATATCAACAAGAAGATATGATCTCTTCAATCTCGTGCTGGACGATAGATCTCTCCCAAGCTCTAGAGTCTAACGTCAATAGGAAATAAGATTTCTTCAACCTCGGCTAGGGATAAGATCTCTTCTAAGCTTCTTAAATCAACAAGAAGATATATCTCCTTCAATCCGACTATTGAAGATAAGATTTCCTAAAGCTTCCAGGGTCTATGTCCAACAGGAGATAGATCTTCTTTCAATCTCGGTAGAGACTAAGATCTCTTTGAGCTTCTACGATAATAGGAGATGAGATCTCTTTCATCCTCCTGGTTGGAGATAAGATATCTTCCAACTTCATACGTCAATAGGAATAAGATCTTCTTCAATCTCGGCTTGAGCATAAGATCTCTCTCAAAAGCTTCTACGTAACTAGCAAGATAAGAACTTCTTACACTCGATTATTGAGATAAGATCTCCTCCGCGACTCAGAAGTCTACGTCAACAGGAGATATGATCTCCTTCAACCTGATGCGGAGATAAGATCACCGAGCTCTTAAGAGTTTTACGTCAAATAAAGATAAGATTCTTCAACCTCGCTAGAGATAAGATCTCTCCCGAGCTTCTAATCAAAAAAAATAAGATCTCCTTCAACCTCACTATGGAGATGTTGGGGATAATTTCGCTCACGCAAGCCCAGCCCGACGCTCATGCATAATGCAACCAGTAGCCGAGAAGAGTTCAGCGCACTTGGTCTTACTTGCCCGAATCCTTTCAGCCGGCCGAAACCTGCCAAGAGCGAACTCCGGGTCGAGCTTCTTCCAGCAGGACGAACTGGTCAGCTTCCAAAGCTTCCTTCCGGACTCCCAGCATCGAGATCGAATTTCTGGGATGCCGAAACCTTCAGACTTCCCCACGGCCAAAAACTCCTTCAGCCTGTCGGACTGCTAGCAGCCGAACTCCCCAGTGTCCGGCTTCGGACCGACACCCACCACCGCCGAACTTCCTGGCGGTCGAGCTCCTTTGGACTCCAAGCGGCAGGACGGAGACGGACTCCTCCAGACCGCCCGTTTTTCCCACATTCGAGCTCCTCCCCGTGTTCTCCTTTGCCGATACTCTCCTAACAAGTCCGAACCCATTCGGACCCCAACGGCCGAACTCCTTCGGACCGACTCCAGGCGAGCCCAGGGGTCGACCCCTTCGGACGGACCAGCGAGCCGGCGGCCAAACTCCTCAGCGCCCTGGCCGACCTAACTACAACCGAGTCCTTCAACTGCGCCCAGCCGAGCTTCCTTTTCGGGCCTCTCAGCGGTCAAACCTCGATAATCATCCTCGACCGAACTCTACAGATGGCCGACCTTCAGCCAGCCAACTCCCCCAGCCTTCCCTTTCTGCGGACTCTCCTTAGAGAATGACTCATTCGCCATCACGTAAAATTGGCAACGAAACCAGACGACATGGTACCAACTCTGGCAATGCACTCCCTGATGAGCCCTTCCTCTCCATAAGGACTCGCATGCGGCCCACGAGACGTGCAAGTATGGGTTCCATGATCCACCGGACGATGCCATCCTCTCCGTACGAACTCCATGCTTGCACGACTCTCTGCCGAGACGGTATGGCTGTCACCATCAACGCAAGCTCCACTATAAAGGAACCCTCCATGTTATACGCAAGGCTAGCTCCTCTGAACTCTCCGACTCTCTAAGCCCTCCTCTTCACACCTCTTAAGCCCGGAAACTCATTCCGAGCACTCCATTCACCTGTTGGCCGAAAACTGACTTACCGTCGGAGGGTCCCGTCGGAGCCACCCCCCTCGATTGGATGGGACTTTCATTTGCAGGTCCCCGGGGCGACCTTCAGCGGCCCTCGACTCTGGCGATCTCCGGCGAAGGTGGATTTCTGCAACATAGATTGGCGTGGAAGACAGGGACTGAACTTCGAGGTTCCTTGTTCTTAAAGAAGTCTCGCGACCCTTTCTTCCCTCATCCCGGAGATCTTCCTTTTCTCTTCCCGAAGAGAAAACGCACCCAGGAGGTTCGGCACGGCGCTCGGCGGCGTCCAACGACCCGATCCGTCTAGGCCCGTCTGTTCCTGCTTCAGCCCGGCGGCCTAGTTCCACCTGCACCCACGGTGGAAATGTGAAGCAGTTTGGCTGCTTGTTCCGCAGATCCATGGCCCTCTCACACGGACGGCATGGCAGGCTATACAGCAGCCTCCGGTGGCGACTCCACCAGAAGCCCGCCATGAGGGCGCGAGGAAATCAGCCTTAAGGAAAGAGCCAATCGCCCCGAAGAGAGAACGGAGAGCAGGAAGTTCCCACAAAGCGAATGAAGTTCGGCACGAGGAAGGGAGATAAGATTCCTTCGATCTCGACTGCTGGAGATAAGATCTCTCTCGAGCCTCAGAGTCTATGTCAATAGGAGATATAATCTCCTTTAACCTCGGCTGCTGAAGATAAGATCTCCTCCGAGCTCCAAAGTCTACGTCAACAGGAGATAAGATCTTCTTCAATCTCAGCTAGAGATAAGATCTTTCCTGAGCTTCTACATCAATAGAAGATAAGATCTCTTTCAACCTCAACTTGAGACAAGATCTCCTCCGAGCTTCTACTTCAACATCAATCTTGATTGGAGATAAGATCTTTCCCAAGTTTCAACCTCAGTGGGTGCAGAGTTCGAAAAAAGACTTCGGTGGTTGTCTTTTTGTACTTTCTTTCTTCGAATTTCAAACTCGAGAGTGGGGAGACTATTATTGGGGATAAACTCCGCTTCTGTCGAAGTCCAGTTTGATGCTTAGCCCAATGCAATCGATACTCATGGAAGAGCTTCAGTGGCTAAACCTTAGTCGAACTCCTCAACGATTGAGCCTCGGTCGAACCCCTTCAATCGACCGAACTCCTCAGTGGTCGAGTCCCAGCCAAACTCCTCCATCGACCAAACCCCTCTTGAACTCTCTCAATGGCCGAATTCCTGTCGGACTTTCTCAGGAGCCGAACTTCTCCTAGACATCTCCTTCGGTCGAATTTCTATAGGAGCCGAACTTCTTTCGAACTCCTCTTTCAGTCGAATTCCTTCAAAAGCCGAACTCTTTTCGGATTGCTCCTGTAGTCGAATTTCTCTAGGAACCGAACTCCTTCCAAACCTCTCTACCAGTCGGACTCCTACGGAAGCCGAACTCCTTCCAGATCTTTTCTTCAGTCGGATATCTACAGGAGTCGAACTCCTTTCAGACCTCTCTATCATTCCTTCAGTCGAACTCCTATGGAAGTCAAACTCCTCCTTCGATCGAGTTCCTAAAGGAGCCAAACTTCTTCTAGATCTCTCCTTCAGTCGGATGTCTATAGGAGCCGAACCCCTTTCGGACCTCTCCACTAGTTCTTCAGTCGGACTCCTACGGAAGCCGAACTCCTTTCGGACTCCTCCTTTGGTCGAGTTCCTACAGGAGCCGAACTTCTTCCGCACTCCTCTTTCAGTCAAGTTTCTACAGGAATCGAACTCCTTTCAGGTTTTTCTTTCAATCGGATTCCTCCAGTGAATTGCTTCTGGATGATCCCATCCAGATGTATTTTCTTTAGGAGTCCAAACTCCTCTAAAATTGATGTATGTCGAAGCTCTTCACCATCCAATGTCTGCTTCCTCCAAACTTCGATTATTGAATCTCAATGAATGATCATTATCAATCTGACGATATCTCTTCCTCTCCGTACCGAACCCCACGTGGCTCCGAACGGCTTAGTACTGGACAGCTATAGCTGTCGCCATCAGTCTGCTATAAGTGGCGCTACAGACGGTGCCCCCCTCCATGACAAACTTCACCAGGCCTCAAGCAGCCCGCTACTAGATGGTTGGAGCTGTCACTATCAATCCGCTACAAGCTCCATCTATAAAAAAGTATCCTCCAGATATGTTTTCTCTAAGCTCTCTTCTCCTTTCCAAAACTCTGCTGAGCTTATTCCTGAGTACTCCATTTCTGTTAGCCAGAAGAGCTGATTTGATCGTCGGAAGATCCTGCCGGAGCCACCACCACCAACTCTGGATGAGACTTTATTTTGTAGGTTATCGATGGCGACCTTATCTTCCTCAACTCTAGTTCGATCTGGCATCGACCAGATTCTGCACCAACAATTCTATTTACACATGATTAGAAATCCTCTGCCGATCAAAAAAAAAAAAGAAAAAAAAATCACCTTTGAACCAGAAATGCGAGTTTTAATGCCTACAGCAAAAAAATTGTCAGCTTTTTCAAAGATTTGAGCCTGAAGCAACCAAAAACGCAACTTTTAGAAGGGATTAGAGACTTACTAAGGAGAAAAGCAAAAACTTTTCTTCTTTGAGTTAAGAATAGAGGGGCGAGATAAGAAGGTGACAACTCCACCGCTGCTAGGGACCTACGATGCTCCCCCGGCCATTTAAGTCCCCCAAGTCCTCCATCCACAATCACTGCATTCGAAGCAGGCTTAGAGAGAGCACCTCCGACGGACTGAGCTAGGTCGAATAAGGAAGCTTAGATGATGGTTGGAATTTTTCCGTCCTTGAAGAAGAAGAAGGAAAAAAAAATACAGTAGCCCGAGGAAAGATCGGAGGGGCGGAGACAGAGCCACGTGTTAAAGGTATCATTTTGATGCTTTTGTTTTAATATATATATATATATTAAATTAAATTTATCTTCATGATGGAAATAAGAGACTATCATTGGAAGAGATGGAGAAGATGCTTAGACAAAAAGATCTGTATGGTCAAGCAATCAATTCTGATCAAAAGGAATTTAGAAAGAAAATGGGTATGTGGTCCTATATTTTCTATATAAATCCATTCTAGTGAATGTTAAGCTAAGAACTTGATGAAAGAAAAAAAAAAAAAGACAAAACAAGCAATGTATGAGAGATACTATAGTTTAGATTTTTAATATATTTGAGAATTCTGAGTCAAAAATAAAAGAGTAAGAATCTGTTTTGTATTGCTTTTTTTTTTTTTTGTTCTGTTATAAAAAATTTAAGCAGAAAAATGAATTAGATCCAAAAGCAAAGCATGTATGATGAAAATATTTCACTTTTTTGACATTATTTTTAAAATTTTTAGAACTATTGGAGGGAAATATATATTGCTTTCAAGAAAAAGAGTGAAAATAAAAGCTTGTCTAATAAATTAAGTAGATTTAAATATGGATTTTTCATCTACGTAATAAATAGATAGATTTGCGGATAAATTTTGATCCCAAATTCATCCAACCTACACCCAATTCGGTCCAATTGCACGGCTAGAGAAAACCTATTAAAACCGGCAGAGCCGGATGGACCAGCGAACGGTCCGGTCCGGTCCGAGTTGGTTTTTCCCCTTCTTAAGTTGGTTTTGGCCTCCGGGGCTTCCGGCGGGTCACGGCCGCAACAGCCGAGCAAGAGAAGCGGACGCCCATCTCGCTCTCTCGAGTCTCTATCCCCAACTCTCTCTCTCTCTCCCTCCCTCCCTCCCCCCCCACCCTTCTCGGAGAGGCCGAGCGCGCTGTGATCCCGGACAAGAAGGGGTGGCCAGCGGAGGAGGCAACTCATACGGTTTCCAGATCGCACGCCCCTTCTCAGGTTTTTTTACCATTTGTTTGATTTTTAGATGCAATCTGTGGTTTGGATTCGTCTATCCATCTGTTTTGCTCGTGGAACTTGTGCAGATCTTCTATTCTTGGAGGCTTTGAGTGTGTTGATTTGGTTTTGGAAAGGGTTTTAGTAGCCACATTTTTGAGTTTTCGGAAGAAAGATGCTTCTAGATTAAAAAGGCTTGAATTTTTCTTTATCTCTTGGTGATCCCTTTTTTTGTTTATCTTATTGTGAGTTTATCTCTAAGATGTGTTCCCCTATCCCAGACGCAAGATCAAGATATCCAAGTAAGGCTCCTACATTGTCTACACTCTGCGCCTTCCCCTTTACTCCTCTCCTCTCCGAATTCCTTCTCCGGGGGCTTTCCGTCCTCCGCCTATGGGCCTGGTGATTAGATTACGCAGAGAGGAGGTCGGCTCCGAAGTTTCTCCTGGATTTTTTTTCTCAGTTTTCTGTTTTTTCGTATTTTTCGTAATTTTTGAAAATAAAAAAATATATTTATTTTAGTCCCGTGTTCACTTGGTAAACTCTCGTCATAAATGTAATTGATCCACCGTAGCTTTACATCGAATATAATTGATCCAACCACAATCCTTGGGGGTTACGTGGTCGTAATGGAAATAGGAAGGATGGACTGAGTAATTAGTACATGATGATTATGAAAAAAGCTTAGTACAAATATAGACTAAATATTGAAGAGTCTTTTGTCAACGGGGATCGAGCTAGTTTAGTGAGGAGAGACCAAAGAATACTTGCTTGGAATTAGTGAGTTGATCTTAGAGTAGCTGCCTACTTATGGTTGAAGAGTATACCTATGTGTAGCCGGGGTTTGTTAAGCCAGTTGATTTGAGGCTTGTTACTTATATGCAAAAATTTAAGCATTAGGTGTTTTGGTTATATCATTCAATGCTCAGTAAATTTTGTATTTTGTGCTGGCACTTGGCAGGCATCAACACAGAGATATGCGGGCTTTCACAAGGTTGTACAAAGATACATTAAAGTGCACCATAAAAGGACACACATTTCATTATGTTTGATTGGGAAATTGATCTAGGACAGTCAAAGAGAAGAAGCTTAATGATCAAATGGATATTAGATAGGAGAAGAAATAAGGATTTCCAGGGTTAGATGGGTTTTAGGTAATTAAAGTTGGAACTATGGTCTATTATACTTGAACAAGGAATAGGAATTTTGAATGTAAGTGGCTATAAAGGTGGATTTCTATAGGAATTTTATGTTGGACATATTGGGCTAAGGTTAAACCAGAGCTCTATTAAGGATTTGAAGGTTGTTATGAAGATATAGTAAAATTCCACATTTGCTGTGATTTTAGCACGTCTATTTTGTGATGAATGAGCTGTCATTGGAAAATGCACATAAGAAAAGCATGGATAATAATAGCATAAGTGTGAAATATAATAGAATGATTTCTGGGTTTTCTAATGGAGAGATAAACAGAAACAAAAACATAGAAGCAAGATGCAAGGTGACACAAATACGATACATACTAAAGTGGCAGTGGTACACCACCACAAACCCAAGGCATCATGTGATGAGTTCAAGGAGTCACACTTTTGAAGTTCGAAGCATCAAGTCATAAAGATATGAAACCGTGTGTTGTTGCTCAGATTCAAAGTGTACAGTAGTAGAGTGTATCACTTTTATAGATATGGGTCCCTTCTAGCTAGAGCAAAGAAAGACACAAACAGGAAAGTTTCTTGTTCTCCTAAAGGTACAATTAAGGATTACATTTTTCTTTTAATAAAGGAAAAAAAAGAAAGAACTAAAAGATGGAAGCAATTTATACCATTCAGATTTTTATGGAATACCACAATAAAAAACACTTGTGAACTTTCCAAAACCAATCCCTATTTTTTAAGATTTTACTAAGATTAGGACCTTTGACTAGGAGTGTCAGCGTGCAAGTAAACTGATCAAACCATAAAACGGATCCAAACCACTAATATTGGTTTGGTTTGCATCGGTTTTTTCATATTCAGTTTGGTTTCGGTTTAAAAATTTTAGAAACAAAAAAAAATTAGTTCGGTTTTGGTTTCAGTTTCAAAAAACCCGATTTAAACCAAACTGTGCACACCCCTACCTTTGACAATAATGTTGCCTTTGAAAGGATTCTTAAGCTATAGGAAATGAGCATCACCAATATTCAACCCAAAAATTACACTAATCTGAAAAAATTAAATTTCCTCAAAGACAGTTCAAAATAACACAGGAATATCCAGTTAACGCAAAAGAATGCTCCCACAAGATATAAAACTAAAAATAATTGGGAAATACATATCTTTTATTTGAATGAACACCATTGATACTTGCTTTCCTCCCCAATTATTCACATATAGACATCATCCTGATGTTAATGTGGGAAGCAAATTGTGACAATCAATACATTTTCATGAAGTTTTGGTTTGGTTATTGGCAATTATATAAGTACATATCAATATCTATTCTTTTGTGCCATACTATAGTCACCATGTCATGATGATACAAGTATCTAAACACGTTTAATAATCCATGTTCATGGGCCTGGACCTGTGGCATGTTGATGAGGCCATAACATGGTACGTATATTATGGCATCAAGGGGTACAAACCGATACTTTGTCCTTGTTGTTGTCCATGTTTATCTATATTTAAAGATGCTCCACTTGTCCAAAATAAAATATTAGTCTTGTTAGATGCCTAAATGAACTTGTGTTAGGGCAAGTCCGAGAAAATTAACTAACACTGACTTCAGGAACATTCTTCTGCCTATATTCTCGACGTTTTTGATGTAAGCATTAGAAAGCTAGGATTTCTTGTATGTTGATATATGGCTTTGATCATCACCAAGCAATTAAACAATTTGATGCTTCGCTTTGCAGTGTTTAGAGGCTAATGGGACTTACAGCTGTTAGGTAATGCTAAGTTTTGATTAAAAAGAAAGAAAAGTGTGTTGCTTAAGCAAAGTAATTTAGTGCTTGTCATGAGACTTCATATTTTGGTTGAATGAGTTTATCTTTTATGATGTCCGAAGGTTCTAATTGCTCACATTTATGCACAAGGAGAAGCTAAATTGTAAGGTGGTTTGCTTAATCTGGTCAGTTGGAAAAGGGTAAATAATGCAGCAACTTTTGCTCATTGTCTTTAAAATTATTGTTTCAGTCAACATATTATTATTGAGTATATTTCATTGTCCAATTAATTTACGTTCTTGTTGAGGAGGCTGCCTCTTGACCTCACTTTTTCTAGTCAGGGATGCTCCTTCCCTATGGGCTATCTAAAATATAATTATTCCCCCCTACCTTTTTGACCTTTTTGGGCATGCATTTCTCCTTTTCTTTTTTACCATTCTTTTTCCCTCGTAGTTTTCTCTTATTGTGCTTATCTACATTCAATAAATTCTCTTGAGTTAAATTCTCCTGTGAGTCAGACCGGATGACCTTTTCTCTCATCTAACTTAAAATCAGAATGAGGCCAGTGTAAAGGTGATTTCTCATAAATTACATGTTTGTAGTGAAGCTGCTTGATTTTCTTTTTGTGCAACTTGCTAATTTAGGTTCTTTCATGCTCTGAATATACCACTATTCTCTTCTTTCTCCTTGCCAGGGACTAGCCAAGTTGCTAGAAGAATGAGTGCAAGTTTTACCTCAAAGTGGTCAATAGGTATGTGCTATTAAAATGCATTTGGATTCATTTTATTTGTGTTACAGCTTATTCTACCGTCGTCATTATTCATCATCATTATTTTTGTCCGCAATCTTAAAATCCTTCATTATTAAAAAAAAATTACTCTATGTTAGTTGCCTGACATGCTTTTAAGAAACAATAAAAAAAAGGGCTGAAGCATTTTAGAGGTAAGTGACAGCCAACCTATGAGTGCGAGCATGCACGCATGCGGCACATCCAATAGAAGGATCGATATTACCAAAGGAAGCCTATTTGGTGACACCTAATTGATTAGTACATCCATTGCATTACTGTTTTTTGTGAAGGAGATGGTACAGATGAAGTATTCAACTTTTCAATCGTTATTTCAGGAAGGTGATTCTTTAAAGATGAAAAGGGAGAACATTTAGCCAGCTTATTATCGGGTTTGATACCATGACTTAATAGATTTGTTGTCCTAGTAAACCACGGAGCTATAAGCCTAAACCCTAACTAGTTGAGGTTATCTCCAAGTTTTCATCATTACCAGGCTTCAATATCAAACCAATGAACTTTTTCCTTTTAAATAACTTCAATTTTTCTAACCTGCTTGCAAAAACTACGCAGAACTGGTAACATTATCACAAGAAAGTTTATTGAATTGAGTTTCCCTTAAATTTCTCTGTAATTCTTCTTTTTCCTTTACATGCTTTTCAAAAAGAATATTTACATGAGGTCCAATAAAGGCCCATCATTGTCACTTAACCAGTAATTGGAAAATCAAGGTATGGAGGTGCATTGCTTCAAGGTTGGCACTTTGCGTGCCATACTGCATAAAGTGCTGGCAAGCTATACCAACTGGATGTTAGGGGCAATACATCCCTTTTATGGCCTGTTTTGAATTTCAGGATTATTGGCAAAACTGCATAAAGGGCTGTTTTAGTCTTTTTATTTTTTTAGTGCTGGGTGTTTGCAGAAATATGGTAAGTGCATTGATTTTAATGGTTTAGTCATCCATTTGATGTATGCTGACTCTTTTATTGCTATTGTAACATAAAACTTCACATCTTCTGCAATTAAATATTCAGTGAAAAATGATGACCAAAAAATTCATGGAGAAACAATCAACTACTAAAGGACATGTGCACGGTGATGTTCACATGCAACCAGAAAACCAGAAGACTAGTTTGAGAAACAATAAGAGATACATGGGTCTAAGATATAGATGATTCCCACCATCTTAACAAAATTACTGTAGCACATAGAGGAAATTTCTTGTGCAATTGAGGCAGAATTATCTGCATCTAATTGAGGCTGTGAAAGCGTTATGATGGATTCCAGGTGTAGAGGATCACTGATGCCTAGGTAGCAACTAGGTGGACTACCTAATGGCTCAAGCCATCCTCTGATGTGTGTATAATTGTATAAAAGAGGAATTATAACTTTGATAAAAGCATCCCTCAATTATTTGTTTATATCATTCTGCATTAAGAAAAATTATGTAACTTAGGCAGCAAAATTAGAGGATCTTGTTTAATACATTATACTGAAAATAAGAAGAATTTGACTAGAATGCACGATCTACTAAAATTTTAGCAAAAAAATTAGCATTTGCAATTTTGGAAAAAGAAACTATACTTTCACGAGGTATATGTCTTGTTTGACAAACCAGATATATCAACTTACAACAAGATATTCAA
This sequence comes from Cocos nucifera, assembly GCA_006176705.1. NCBI lineage: Eukaryota > Viridiplantae > Streptophyta > Magnoliopsida > Arecales > Arecaceae > Cocos > Cocos nucifera. Next base: position 174,471 of record QRFJ01004407.1, on the reverse strand, counting down.
TGAAGGATTCCTCTACCAAGTATCTCTTATGTTCTATTATCTAAGCACTTACAAAAAGCCAGTAATTTCATTAAATTTGAACTTTGTTAGCTATTACAGCTACAGTTGATGGGGATGAAGGCTTTCTATATGCTAGGAAAGCATAAATTTGATTTCCAACATAAGGACAAGAAGGAAGAGGAAGAGGGGATGAAAACAAAAGAAGGATAAGGGGAAATTAGGGAGAAAGGGAGAAGGAATTGAAAGGAAAGTTAGAAATTTCCAGATGAACCAGAATGGGAAGAATTAGAGGACTGGAACAAGTACTGGAAAACAAATGGAAAAAGAGAAGAAAAGACCTTATTGAATAGTTCCACTTGACACTGAGTGGTGCTAAGCAGTTTAGGCTCAATTTGGTACAATCCAGTGCAACCCAGGTGGTTCGGTCCGGTTTTGCCAAACCAGAGCATGGCAAGCCCCATAGTTCGGCCTGATATTTTTAAAACTAGATCAGACCGACTGTTTTGACCAGTTTAATCGAGACTTGGTCACTTGTTTGATCTGGTTCAAAGGATCTTTTAAAAGTGGTCAAACACAGGAGAACTGAACGAACCAGACAGACTGGCCAGTCCGGTCCAATCAGACCCCTTATTTTTTATTAAAAAAATAACTCAGAATTCTTAAGTTTTTACCCCAGTAAAACCAGCAATGCTCTGGCAGCAGTAGAGGCCAAGGAGGATCCCATAAGACTGGAAGGGGGGGGGGAGATAGAGATGGTGTCAAGGGGGTGGTTATTGTAGGCATTGGGGCTGTTGAGGAGGAAGAGGGAGCAATGGAGGTGGAAGTTGGGATGGACAAGGGTTAAGAGGGTACCACCATCGCACTAATCGAGGGTGAGGAAGCCACCGGCCTTGCTGGAGGTAGTGTAGACAGTGTCGGATTTCTCTACCATTGTGACCTACGTCGCTCCCTATATTGTTGAGGAAGTAGGTGGTGCAGGTGTTAATAACTTTGCCACCTCACAAACCACCAGCTTCGTCGCGTTCGCCTTTCAGCCACCAGTCGAAGCTGCTGATTCTGATGCTATGGTGGTGGTGGATGCTTGAGTTGGAGGACTTAAATTGGAAGAGGGGAAGAATGGACTCAAGCACAAAACCATCGAGGATGAAGTCATCTAGGGAGGAGGGAAACGGTGGGGTTAGCAAGGCTGTGAGGGTTCAGGCCACCGGAGGTGGCGTACGTTAGGTACGACGGATGGTGGGAGAGGATGAGGTGGGTTTAGATATAGGCATTTGGGTTTTGAGTCACTGGTGTTGGATGTGCTCTTGCTGGGTTTAGGAGAGAAAAGGAGTAGGCCATGTCATCAAAAGAAGCAGTATAGCTTCTGTGTAGAATAATGGAACAGCAAACAGCTGCTTCTGCAAATGTAATGCATGCTTCTTGGGCAAGGTTCATAGGACAATAAACAATTGGTACTATTGGCCTGCATGACATGCTGATCAAATAATGAGCGCTGTCTGCTCTACTATGAATATTTTCCTTATTTTTATTTGGACCAGCCAGTTGAACTGGTCCTATGGGATCCTTTGAGAGCTAGATAGCTTACCGGTTCACTGTTTGGTCATGTTTTAAAAACCTTGATTCGGCCACTCGACCAGTTTGGCGGTATTTTAGACTTTGCCTAGCCATGTTAACATCAGTCACCATAAAATCGTAAACTCTACCATGCGATACACATCATTAAACTATCAAGATGATATTAGATGAACTTAGGAGATTAATTCAAAAATATTACTTAACAAAATAGTATCAAAATTAGATGAGAATGGTGCAAACAGTATTTAGGATATTTACTTGGTCACAGAAATCTTCCTACATGAAGGCCCAATTGGAGGTAAACTGTATTTTGTAAATGATGCAAAAGCAGTTAAACTAGATGTTATTGTTATTTGGCTTGGATGTCTACATTCTACAGTCTCTTGTTTGAGTAGAAAAGACAATGTGCTTGATTACTGAGTTTCTCACTAGTACTGGGAATTATGTTGACTATATTACCAATCACTCAGTACAGCATTAGATATTTACCCTGCCCTCCATTTATGAGAACAGGGTTGTGGATGTATATTTGGCTCCTCCATATGGGAATCCTGTGAAACCATCCAGAATGTGGCACTCACTTAAGTTCAATAATGCAAGATTATTGTGAATAGGAGTTTCGGTGGGAACCATAGATTGAAGAGAGGAAATTGAAAGGACAGGGCACAATGGAAAGGGACAGTGAATATTACACAGAACAGAGTTATTTAATGACTGTATTATGGTATTGCTACTTAAAGTATCCTGACACTAATTATATTCTTAACAGTGGGCCGGTCATTGTTGGGGGGCCTCAGAAACAATTTGGAGGGGACAGTGAAAACAGCTCATGAAGTAATTCCAAGATCGCATTACAATAGTATCTTCTCTCAGGTACTGCTGTTCTTCCATAAACTTTGCAGATCTTATAGTTCTTGTGAATTGTGATTGATTTAGATGGCATGTAGCTTCTACATTCCTCTTCTAGAAAAACAATTTTGGTCTTTCCTTTGTTTTGAGTAGTTTACCTGGCCATTATTTCTAGAGTGAATGCTTTTTTTTCTCTCTTCACCTTTTAAGATATGCAAGAATTCTTTTTCAAGAAACCTGGGTTGCATTTAGCTGAACAATTAACTAAGCTGAACCCACATATGTAGATTTTTTTTTTTTTTTAAATAAAGTTTTAATAAGGCCTATACCTTAATGAAAGAAGCTCAAGAAGTTTGCTTTTATCACCAGACCTTTCATTGTTTAAAAATAAAATAAAATAAAATAAAAGTTTTTGTGAACATGGTTCTTTCTATTTTAAGAAAGTTAGCGTGATTTGATTACTCTTTTACTTATTTTTTTTCATAGACTGGAATTTGTTTCTTGATTTAATACACCTTCATTTTCCTTTCTTCTTTTCATGAAAGATCCATGGTTTAGACTACATCTCGGCTGGTAGATGAAGTATATATGCAATATTTTTTTGTCATTGGAATTAACTGGAGAGAAATGCATCATTAAGTGGTATCTCCTTTGTTTTATTGCTTTATATAATATGTCAAGTGCTGGAAAGAAGCTTGTCCTAAGACTTGAAAGACCATTTTGGTGTATACAAAACTTGTTTTTGCATTTCAAGCTTATGCACTAATCTAGCAATTCTGCAGGCTCCTAGGTAGAGGATTCTTAATGAAGCAGGAGGGCAAACCATATGGTAGAGAAATTAGTTCATCATCAAGCATATATAACATGCAGAATAGCTAAATTGAAATAGAGTCCTCTCTATAAAACAAATAAAGTAGAAGGAGACCCAATTATCACTGCATGCATGGTATTTAGTTTATGATGGCTAAAGCATCTCCTTTACTCCATTGCAGCAACAAAGAACATTCATACAGATGAGGACAAACCTAAAAGTCGTGGACAACTCTGGTGCAAAACGGGTCATGTGCATACAAGCTTTGAAGGGGAGGAGAGGAGCAAGATTGGGTGATACTATAATTGCATCTGTAAAGGAAGCACAACCTCGGGGTAAGGTAAAGAAGGGAGAGGTAGTGTATGGTGTGGTTGTGCGTGCTGCCATGCAGCGGGGACGTTGTGATGGCAGTGAGATCAAGTTTGATGACAATGCGGTGGTCCTTGTTAACAAGCAGGGAGAGCCAATTGGGACGCGAGTTTTTGGGCCAGTGCCCCATGAGCTCAGGAGGAAGAAGCACCTGAAGATTTTAACTTTGGCTGAACATATAGCTTAAGTTTCTAGTTTCACCGGCTGAACTAGCTCTTTTATTTAGGGTTATGGATGTTGGGCCAGCATATGTAGTCTGTGATAGGAGAATCTATGCTGTGATTGATTGTTTTTTTTTTTTTTGTGCTGAATTTATCTTGTAGCTGATGTGAGGGGCTTCAAGGAGTTGTTATCAATGGCCATATTTTCAGTTGGAACAGGAGCTCTCGTCTGCCTTCAACTGAACTTTGAGCTTGTTATTAATGTTTGATCTTTTTAATGTTTAAATAAATATTATGGTATTAGACAAGATTGTGGTAAGTTTGTTCCGCCATTGTGGAGCTGCCTGTTCTTTAATTACATGACCAGGTGAGCAAGCATGCTCACCTATTACATGCCTGTTCTTTACCTTTGAGTTGCTTTGATTTCTGGAAGGTGGTGCAAGGGACCAGTAGAGGATGGGCCACATGCAAGGCGATCGAAACTACTTCATTCATTCATGCTAACATTTATTCGTTGGGAGATTTGAAAGGATTGCTTATTGACCCTACACACAAATGGCGATCTCTCGGTGCTTCTATTCACCTGAGTTTGGATAAGCAAATTTAGCTATTGCCAATATCTCTGCTTGCCATCTGTCAAGCCTCTTAACAAATCACAAACCATCTTGATCTAGCCATCTTTTTGTGGGTGGCGCTACTGAAGTGCAAGCTGGTTCCCTCCTTCAGAAATGGCTTCCGAATTAATTGTCTTGAATGGGTTTCTCACTAAATGTCTCTGGATTTGATTGTCTTGAATGGACGTTATACTTATCAGAATTTTGTGGTTTCTCGTTACTTCCTTTTAGTAGATGCTGCTTTTATGGCATGAATATAAAAATTAATAACATTACACCTTAGAAAATCAAAGTTTCAATCATTTTGACGAAATACAAAAATGAAGGTGTTTCTTAGAAATTGAAAAAGAAGAAACAGGAAACGGAAACAACAGGAACATGTTCTTACTTACTCATAGAATATAATACCATTAAAGAAGGAAGAAGAAGAGATTGAGTAGAACAAAAGCAAATGGCGGTAAGAAAGAAGACAGTCATTTGCAACAAGAGCAATGGACTTTAATGAATTATTTCAAAAGATGTAGAGACCATTTTTAAGATTAGTGAACCAATAACAACTCTTTTTCTTATGCTAAGCGATTGGGAAGGTGGTTTCAAGGACCAGTAGCTTCTTGGGATGTTACAGGATTTTTATTTTTTTCACCTTTTTGTGGGGTTAGCTTGACTGCATTAGTTATTGATTTTGCTCTAGATTACATTAACCCGGCTTTACATGATGAAGTGACATTGCATGGTTCCTAACATAGAGTCAACTAAGGTTAAAAGTGACCCTTCTAGTTTTTGTTGATTACATTTACGTGCCACTGGTTACAAGGATGGCTTGGAGTTCTTTGTTCACGAGAAGTTGGGTATTTAGCATATCATGTTTAGTATTCCACAAGCAAACTTCCCCAATGATCCTACGTAGTTACTCTCACCATTACATGGGCTATTCCATAACCAGAAGCCTACATTGCCTGTGAGGCTTAGGTTTTGAATCTTCTCTCTTACCGTGGTTGGGGTCATAAGATTGAGAATGGATTGATTTGAAAAGATGATAATTTTTATTTATCATTTAATTTAAAAAAAATTTAAGGATGGATAAAAAAAAGGGACTGCACATCCATCCTAACCTATCAATTTGCATCCTTTTAAATTGGAAGAATACAAGAAAGAATAGATGGAGCATATGAGAAGTAAATTTCTATATTAATAAAATTATTCTTTATTAATTTTTTTGATAAAAAATAAAAAATTCATATTTTTTTTATTATTTTTTATCAAATGATAGCTTAGTAAAAATGTTATATAAATATCATCTATCCTTCCTTTCATTCCTCCTATAAATAGAGAAGAAAATCATTCACATCCAATCTTTCATATTTCACCAAATATATAAAAGAATGGATGGACCGCTTCCTCATCCATCTCTCTTCCCCCATCCATTCTTCCTCCATTCCATTCTTCAAAGCAAACAAAAAGTTAAAGTTTAAGAGATATTTAAGGGACTATCTGGTCCGGTTGTTGTTTTTGTGCTTCTTTTATTTACAAATTAGTTAAACATTGCATGGTGGTTGATGTTGAAGACTACGCTTGCATAGAATTGTGCCATTGTATTTATTCTCACTCCTTGTTTTTTAAAGAACTACATGTTTCCTTCCACAAGCTCCAAAGATTTTAGAAATAACTTCAAAAAGCAAAGGTTTTCATCAGTCACGCTTTAGGCCAGTTCATTTTTCATCTTAGGTTTCAAAAAGATCCAGAGGGTAGTATTTTTGGGCCAAGTTCTTAGATTAGTTTTCATTAGAATGGATTCACATAGAAAACATAGGATCGTTCACATACTCCATTATCTTTCTGAATTCCTTTTGATCGGAATTGACTGCTTGGTCCAAAACTTGAGATGCAAATCCCTCAAGCATCTTCTCCGCCTCTTCCAATGGCAGCCCCTTATTTTCAACTATGAAGATAAGCACAAATGTGAAAGCAAGCAAAGATTAAAGATCCATGTACTCTCAATGGCCTCCGCTCGGGACAGGAAAGATTGTAAAATGATCATGTTGGAGATATGGTTAGCAGTCACTGCAATTTCTCGCAAACTCGCCTGAAACATATCCATATCAGCTTGAACATCCTCTCTCACACCAAAGTGTAATACATGATATTTTATACCCACAAACTACTGGAAAACCTGAAGCCTTCGGTCCAGCAGTATAGCCTATTCTTAAACGATCCTTCTTCCTCGATCTTTAATTCTTTGAGTGCTCCGATCCCTCCATCAAGCTCATGAGCTGAACAAAGTTTTGTCAGTATGGATTCGGCTTCTTCTTCTCTTGATATGGGTTATTCGTGGAAGTAAATTTGTCAAAGGATGTAGGGGATGGGTAGGTGATGCTTGATGATGGTTTGCATTATTGGTTAGGTAAACTGGGTGTTGGGATTAAGCTTGTAGGAATAACCAGCACACTGTTAATAAGAGCTTGCTAGTCTGTGCTTTTTTTCAGAAAAGAATAGCTTGATTCATCAAATATAGCATTTGGAGAAATAAAAATCTTGCCAAGCCAAGATGTAAACATTTGTATCCACATGATGTGGTGATGCAGGCAGAAAAGTGCTGCAAAAATTTCGGAGCAAAGCAAAGGAAATAGAAGCTAAAAGCTAATTGAATCTAGAGACTAAAAGAAGAAACCATAAAATAATTATTAAATCTAACTAGAACTGAAGGCTAAGACGAACGGATAACTAATAGCTATGCCTTACCAGTGAAAGTCTTCATCCATGCTTAAAATTTATCAAGGATCTTCGACAAAGGCTAAGACTCATATCTCTCTCTCTCTCTCTCTCTCTCTCTCTCTTTATATATATATAGGAAAATTTTTTGCTCACCGTAGGTGTGGTGATTGGCTCATGCGGTAGAAAAATGCGCAATGCCCCATAAAAAATATATTTTTTTTATTTAGACCTATGCATGAGCCAATCACCAAAGTATAGAAGCTCTCCATGAGCAAAGTATTTTCCTATATATATATATATATATATATATATATATGCACATGCACACACACACGTGCATAAAAGAAAAGACATTTAGCGGTTGACTCTAGATGATTCTCCCATATGATGAAATTTATATAAAGGGAAAGATATTCAACAATTGACTCTAGAGATTCTCTCATATGATGGAATTTCTTATGAAATTTTCGTATATCATATAGATTTCGTTTTTACTTCGTTGTTTTGAATTTTGAATGGGAACAAATCCCACAAGCATAGAAATATTGCAATAGTTTTGTCTACGTACAATCCTTATAAATAAATCAATACAATCCTTCCCAAACTCTTCTTTAAGTTAGAGAGCTAGTTAGAGAGCTAAAATCATTTTGTTCTTTTTCTTAACTCCGCACAAGCAAAGTCTTCATTTTAGTTATAAATTAAAACAAATTATTACAATTACTCTAGAAATTATGCAGAAGATAATTATTTGTTTATTATAAAAATTGTTTTACTTATTTTTGTAATATATACTAAAATATTTTTAGGATACTTAAATTATTTAATGCTTTGTTTAAGAACCTCATAAATAAACTTTGTATTTCAATTATTCTATTCCAAAATTTTGAAACATACACATCAAAATGTATATTCTAGCACTTATTTTTTATCTTAATTAATTAGAATATTGGTTCTTATTTCAAATAACTTTAAGTGCTATACATATTGTTGTTATATTTTAAATTATTTGCTCTTTTAATTAGGGTTTTCAAAAATTTAGTGCATTATTATTGGAACCTGTTAGTTAATTAATTAAATAAATAAGGATTAACACTTGTAAACCTTGTATATGCAAAATCCATTAATGAACAAACAATCCATAAAATGGTTTATTTTGATGATCATAGTTTGATCGAATATGGAAAGTTTAATGTCTCAATTTTCCAAAGATGGCAAAGCTAAGTAAGATTTTGGCCGACCACTCTTGGATTGATTTCAGCTATTAAACAATACAATCTTAAACTCTTATTTGTGAAGAAAATAAATCTAGAGTTTCATGATTTATTTTTGAAACTTTTTCAAAATCTGACAGCGAAAGAGATAAACTAATCATATTAATTCATTAATAATACATGAAAAGGCCCTAGATCTAGGATCTTATCATATACTTTAAGCATGCTATTAAATCTGAAATTAAAAGACAAGAAAAGATGATGTTGATCACAACAACATTAGAACTATACTAGATCTAATCTAGATAGAACAAGAAGATCGAATCACCCTTACTTTTGCAAGTTGGACTCTTCAACTCGCTGATCTAAGGCTGATGTCGTCGCTTCGAGCCGCACACATGTCCAGCTTCTATAGGATGTCTACATAAGATCTCGATCATCGATCTGAAGTTCGGAGATAGAAAATCAACATAGTATGCTAGTACTGTGCTGATTCTTCTTTGATGGTTGATTGGAACCTTCCTTCTTCAAACCTTGGACCCTCCAACAATCAAAAGAAGAGGTAGAGGATTTTGGGAAAGAAAACTCTCTCCTAAAAACTTAGAAAAAGAGAAAGAAGAGAACCTAAAAAATTCCTCGAAGAAGAATCCTTTCTTCTTCCTAGTTCCTTTCACCTAGACACAACATTTTGTGTCTTTACAAAGTCCCACGCCCAATCCAAATTGCACCCAAACTTTTCCCATGCCCAAAAGCTTCTCTCTCAGGTCTAGAACTACTGAAAAAATCAAGCCTTAAGTCCTCTTTTATAAAGAGATAGGATAGTGTCCTTATCTAGGTCAAAAGCCTAACAAGACATGTCCAAACAAGGCAAAACTTGGGGCACCCGACTGTTGGGCGCCCTCTCTTTTTTTCTAGCCGTGGACCACCAGGTTTTGGTGCACAAAACCTCCCATAAAATCCATGAAAATATCAAAAAATAATCTAGTAGGTTGGCACCTCAAAGTAAAAGTTTTGGTTTCCTAAAATTCTATCCAATATAATTTCAAATTAAAAACAAACTTTCTAATTTGGCTCAGTCCATAACTAAAAACCAAATAAGAGAGATATGGGGCATGGTGGCACTTGTCCTCTCCCTGAAAAAGAGAGGTTTCATGAAAAATCCAACAAAATTGGCGTGGAGAGGGCGTGTGAGGCAAGCTGGTGCAAGGCAGACTAGTCCTAGTCACACTAGGACTTGTAGATTTGACTTGGTTCAATATTCTATTTGAACCCGATAAAATCAAAATTAATGCAACCTAATTAGAGAAGGTTTTAGTTCAACTAAGAGTCAAATTAAATTAGATTAAAGTAAATTTAATCTGATTTAATTTCTAATCAAATTAGAAATTAAGTGCATATAAGTCCTGATTGAATAAGAAATTATTCTTCCTTGTAATTGACTCATCCAATAAACCAATTAAACTTAATCCAATTAAGCCCAAACTAAATTTAATTAAATTATATTTAATTATACTTAATCTTAGCCCTCTGACTTAATCAAATTAAACTAATTAGCAATCTAATTACTAATCGATCCTTCTGTAATACTTGCACTAGGTCAAACATCAATAGTATTGATTGTTTGACCTTAGAATGATTCTAAATCATTGATCAACCATTCAATCAGATCGAGATCTCTTATGTGTGTGACTTCATAGGTTCGAACCTAAGTTAGTAGCATAAAAATAAATTTTTGTACCAATCAAAATGATCATCTAGTAATAATATCTGACGATCGGATAGGTCGAATATGTAAAGCAACACTATTAAAATTCATGTGGACATAGTTTTCGTATAATTCATCCCCTTGACCTAATGCTTATAAGACGACTCAAAATTTAACTATCAACCCTGATTAGATCATCCACATTATATTTCAAAATTTTAAATCTATTTCATGGATTATCTTGGCCAAGATTTTACTAAATTAAAATACAGTGATGTATTTTCTCCAAACTCTTGGAGTGATCAATCCTATCTTAATCACTCACCAAATTTATAAGTACTTGACTGTGCTAAAAAATCTTCCATCACTGAATTAAAAATTCAGGTAGTCCAATACCAAAGCACAGTGAGTTATTTATAAATCACCATGGTGATCTTAGGTCTAAGAAATACTTATATCTATATTTCATCAGAGCAATTTTTGATAGTAGAATGCTCTGAAGTTAGTCACATTGAATGATGATGTACTCTTATATCTCATCTGTATGCCATACCAGTGTCTCTGCTGAAGAAAATCGAGCAAAATTTATAGCATGCAATTCAAAACTTTTTCAAAATTTTATAGTAGCGAAAGCTAAAATAAATTCAAAATTAATCTACTGCATGCATTGATCTAATCAATAAATCCTACTCAGGATCTAGACATGCTAATATATTATAGAAAAATTTAAATATGATTGATTAGCAAATCAAATTTGCTGATTAATTCGAGTTTAGAACTCGATACTTGAGCGTGGGTAGCTGATCTCCACAATCTGAATCCATCAGAATATGCTTTGGCATCATGTTGGTCCATACGGAGTTTCTGATTTCGACCAGCTCTATCGGAGTGCTAGCTCTTCGTCGGAGCCTTTGACGGATGTTCTCGATCAATCCAATCGATCATTTTCTTTCTGATTTCTTGGACACTCTAAAAAATTTATGCTTTGAAGGATGATGAAGTGGTATTTCAAATTTGATGATGATTTGATGCTCATAGCACTCGATCTCTTCATCCGAATCCTGAGTCCCAACTCTAGGGTTTAGAACACCTAAAAAAAACCTTGATGCTCGAAAATAGTCTCACACCCACTTTCTTTGGAATTTCCTATGAAATAATTTTTCATGGATAGAGGGACTCTCCCTCTGCCATACACCCACTCCTTATAATTTTAAATTGGGTGATAAAAATAAACAAAAATGAAGAGTGGCATGAGGGAGAAAAAGTGGTGCAAGAAATAAATGTTTGACTTTTCCACCCTAGAAAGATGTGCCCCACTCAGATATTCTCTCTTTAAGAAACCTTCCCATGTCCCTTCTGATCCTTCATGTTAATCTATGCATGCCCATCTAAAAAATACTTTTTAAAATGGGTGATACAGTGGCAATTATGGGTGGATAAGGGAGGTTGAGAGGTTACGCCAACCACTTGAATTCAAAATTCAAGTGGTCAGTCTATCCACTTCCAACACCCATCTGGGAGGGTGACACACAGAAGGACTCTCCTTTTACACACCTATTCTAAAAAATATAGAAAAATGTGTGACAGTAACCCAAGGAGGCATGGAGAAGAGATAAGGTTGAGTGGGTTAGGGGGTTTCAATAAATAACAATCTAAGTTGAATTCAAAATTCAACTTAAATTTAGACTAGTCCAACCCTTGGACTAGGTCAAAGAGAGATGAGAGAGGGGGCATAGAAACGTCTCTTCTACATGAGAAAAATTCACATAGAAAATAGAAGGGGCATGGGAAAAGGTGGAAATGTCAAATATGGTGGGTGCTAGGGAGAGTTTGAATTCAAATCTCATTTGACTTGGTCCAAATTGGTTTGAACCAAATCAATTAATTTAAATCAATTAGATCAAGTTAAATTCAATCAAATTAGGCTTAACCCAATCCAATAAAATTTTAATTAAATTAAAAATTAATTAGGTTCAACCCTTGATCAAATTTTTCATAGCGATTAGGTCATCTCATGACCTAATCAGGCCAAACCCAATCGAATCAAATTCAATCGGACTTGATTAAATTTTCATCACTCAATCAAATTAAACTAATCAGTAATCAAATTATTAATTAATTTTTTAATAAATATAGAGTCTCAATCGAATGGGTGTCTGGGCAATAGAGTCCCATCTATATAAAACTCTTGAAGAGTTCCAATCTAGTGGGACTCTTGATCTTAGTGTTTCAAATGAATAGAACTCACGATCATAGAGTCCTAGACTAGTAAAACTCTTGATCAAAAAATTTCAGATAAGTAAGAGTCAAAGTTTCAGTCTAGTGAAACTCTTGATCACAGAGTCTCAGTCTAGTGGGACTCTTAACTATAGAGTCCTAGGTCATCAAGACTCAAGATCAGCCATTAGATCAGATAGAAATTTCTATTTTGTGTGATCCCATAGGTTTGAATCCTATGTCGGTAGCATAAAAATTAATTTTTTATATCAATCGATGTGACTATCTAGCAATAGTACCCGACATCTGGATAAATCAAAAGATTGTAATGCAATAATGACGAACCTATGGCATATGGTTATCGTATAATTTATTCTCTTGACCTCGATGCTTAAAGGATGATCTAGGATTTACCGATAATCCTAAAATTCATTCATAATGTATTTCAAAATTTAGTGTCCATCACATGGACCACCCCGATCGAGGGTTTGCTAAATTGAAATACAGTGATGTACTTGCTCCAATACTTAGAGGGGTCAATCCCATCTTGACTCATACATCGATTTTATAAGTACTTGACTGCACTTAGTAGCCTTCCATCATTGAATTAAAAATTTAGGTAGTCCGGTACCTAAGTATAGTGAGTTGCTTGCAAGTTACCATGGTGGTCTCAGGTCTAAGGGATACTTATACCCATATCCTTCACGAGCAACTCTTAATAATAGAGAGCTCCATAGTTAGATCACATTCAGTGAAATATACCCCTACACTTTATCTATATTCCATAACAGTATCTACATACTTTTTGATTAAGAGGACAACCAATACTTATGGCACACAATGATCTATACTTGATACGTTGTTATTGATAGGAATGCGATGTTGTCGTTAAGACATTGCATTTATTAGTTTAATCTGACTTCATAAAATAATTAAAAATATGTACATAGCAGTGAATCGAGTCGAATCCATAGGAAAAGTAGTGTTTTAGATTTAAAATCTTTAATTTTTGAAAAGAAAAAAAAGTATTTGAGTTTTGAAATCAAAAGTGAAGTCAAAAAATTAAAAGCAAAAATTAAAAGATGTAGAAATTTAAACTTGGTACTAAGATCTACTAGTTAGATCTTAGCATCTATTTGCAATAAAAAGTAATAATTAAAGTATAAAAATTAAATTATAATAAAAATAAAAAGCTAAAATTAAAGTACAAAAAAAATAAAATTTTTATTAATTAAAATTTTAGAATTTAAATACATAAAATTTAAAAAGAAAAAAAATAAAATAAAATAGCTTGATCTTGGATCGGCATTGGTAGAAAAATAGTATAAAAGTCCAGCTCTTCTTCTGGGCACCCATTGCTTTGAAGCAACCATTAACTCATAGCCTAGCTTCCTCCTGTACCGAAGCTTCACCTTGATCAGATCTATGGATTTCTAGAGGCCTAGGATCCTTTTTATAGAGCTAGGAGGGCTGGAGAGTTTTCTTCTAGGCAATGTGGGACTAAGGAGCTCTTTGATCGTCAAAAATGGAGAAATCAGAGTGAAAATTAGATTAAAAAAAGTTTTGGATGAATTCTATTGCTCTAAAAAAAATTTGGCCGTCAATAGAAATCTAACAGATCAAAAATCATCAAAATCGAATGCATATCGACTTAGATCAGGTCGGATTAAATTCTGACCGTTGATCGCATTAATCAGAAGAAAATTTGACCATCGAATCGAGTTCTGAATATTTTAATCAAGTTGAAAGCTTTCTGGACCATTGGATCTTCATCTATTGATTTTCTTGCCATTGGATCGCACCAAATCGCTGATGGAATTCGAATCAAATCCAGAAATAATCATTGCCGTTCGATCTTGACTGCAATCAATTGGATCCGTCCAATCGCACCTTTACTATTGCCATGGACCACATGGATCGGCTGCACCATACACCGCAACCAATCAGCACCTCCCATCGTCAAGTGAAAAGTCCAAAATGTCCTGTGAGCCACGATAGATTTTCCGTGAATCTTTTAAGGGTCTAGGTCCATCACGTGTCACTCAGTGATTTGCCAGTTTCTGCTGAGCTGGCGATCCATGCCTGGATCATGGATTAGCTAATGACTTTTATGGATGAGTCAGCTAACGTGGCTGGCTTGGCACCGACCTGAGCTGACTGAGCTATTTTTTTATTTAATTTTTATTTTTTTTATTTCTTTAAAAATTCATATCTTCTCTATTTTAGCTCCGTTTTGCTCAAAACTTATTTTATTATGATAAAAAAATGAGCTCTTTCTATTGATTATAATTTTTTTTAAATTTTATTATTTTTTAATTAATTTTTTAATTAATAAAAATATTAATTTCTTAAAAATTATATATAAATTGATCATTAATTTTTAAAAATTAATATAAATTAATTAATAAATTAATACTTTTATTGATGAATTTATGGTACTTATTACACCTCCCAACTTAAGCTTTGCTCATCCTCGAGTAAAAAATAATTTAGTTTTAAATACCTTTTAACTTTAGAGTTTTGAATTTTATCTGAGCATTTTTTAAAATGGCTATTGATATTCAGTAGAGCTTAAGTGAGATATATCATTAGGATATTAATACTTATTAATAAAAAAATTAAGTAAAAAATATTAAATTTTTTTGAACTTTTTTTAAACTATCCCATCTTTATCTCTAATTTGTCTAAACTTTCATATAGATAGGTGTATTACTACTTCCGTCCTTCATTTATTGATTTTTATTTTCATATTATCCACTTTTTTATGCGAATATCATTACGTACTTAGGCAATGGGATCCGATTACTTGATGGAAAACTAATATTTTTTTTTTTAACATTGTACCACTATTGAGTATCTTAATCCCTTAAGCTTTCTATTTGATCCATATAGCGAGTCTTGGACTAATGACTTCCAAATCAATTAGCTTTAGGACACTAGGTATAGAATATCCCTTAAGCTTACTAGCTCGAATCAAACAGGCTACGAGTTAAGACTAGCTTTACAATGAGCTTCTTTGCTCTTTCTATCTTTTGATGCGAAACTCAATGCTTGCTTAGGCAAAGAGGCCTAATTACTCAGTGAGAAGTACTTAGAAATTTTTTTATTAAAATAAATTTTTTATATGAAGAAACGTATAGTTATCTTACACAAGTCCATAAAAAGTAAACTTTTCTTTGATGCTAGTAAAAATAATTAAAAATGCTAAAAAAAAACTTTTTTTGTTCGAGACTTAATTCTTTATTGAATTTTTTTAATACTTGATTCCTCAATATCTCATAGATTCTCTGATCTGTGTATCAATTTTCTTTTAAAAATGTTTAGTTTAATTCGATTCTTAAGCATAATCAGGTGTCTAAATACTAAATACTAACTTTTTTTAGGACTTAAAATTTTAAAATTTTTATTTTTCTCTCCTCCAACTTAATCGATATTATCCTCAATGGAGAAGAAAAAATAAAAGATATAATAAAGAACATGAAAGAATACACTTGACTCAGTATATTTTTGGTCCAGCACATACCTTTGAAAATTTAAGCTCTCCCTCCAACTTATTCAAATTTTTCTAAAAAGAAAATCAACTGAAAAGATAAATTAAACTAAAGAAAACTAAATATTTGGTTGCCTTCCAACAAGCGCTAAGTTTACCGTCTTCAGTTAGACACAATGCAGCTTAACTATCCTATGTCAAATATTGAATTGACAAATTCTAATGGTTTTGGATTGCTAATCTCAGAAAGTTGATTTATAATTTCATTATTGATATAATCATTATTAATTTTAGGGACATAATTTGTGACCCCATTCTCAGACCCATGTTTATTAAGAATTTCTCCTATTTATTCTTCTAAAATACTCATGAATGGAGTTTTTGTATTAGGAGTTAAGTTTGATTCAATGGATGCTGGAAGGGTGACTAAAGATGATTTTAATTCTAGAGATAAATTAATGTGATCTTGCTTAAACAACTTCATTGACTCTTTATTACATGCCTCTTGATTTTTGTAAGAAGAACCTGCTTCTAGGATTAAAGGAAATAGGACATTAGGTTTACAAGTCTTGGATAAATCATCTATTCTCTTTTTTCCTATGTCTATCTCATTTAAACTAAAACTAGCATCAGTAATAGTTCCTAGCTCAGGTTCTTCTATGTGGTTAGCTTCAGTACTAACCTGTTCTTCTAGGTGTATCCTATGTTGAACTATGGAAGGGCTTATTCCTTTAATGTCCGTCATGGTCCAGCCTATTGCTTCTCAGTTTTCTCTTAAAATTGCTAATAATTCCTTCTCTTAGTTAGGATTTAGGTCTGATGCAATAATTATAGGCAAGGTTTTCTCTGGATCTTAATATATATACTTAAGGTGCTCAGGGAGGAGTTTCAACTTTACTTTGAGTGCCTCTTCTTTTGATGACTTAGGTGATGGTTTAGTCAATTCTATGAGTGGTTCAGTGGGAGGCTCCCATCTTTGGCTATTTTTATTATCTCTAAGTATTTTATCTAGGTTCTTATATCCATGGGTTGGCCAGATACTAGATTCAAGATCGACTTCCTCATCGCTAATGTCTATGGGTTCATAAATTTCATCTTGGATTACACTTACATTAGCATGCTTAGTAGATTTCTATTCCAAATTGAAAATATTTAGCTTGATAGTCATGTTTCCAAAAGATAGTTTCATAAGTCTATTCTGACAATTGATTTTAGTATTAGCAGTAGCTAGGAATGGTCTTCCTAAAATCACTAAAATTTGATCCTTAGGATTTAATATTGGCTCACTCTCCAAAATGATAAAATTAATTGAAAAGATAAAATTTCCAGCCTTAATCAAAACATCTTCTACCATTCCTTTGGGGATCCTAAAAAATCGATCTGCTAATTATAATGTGATCCCTATTAGCTGAAGCTTTTTCAATCCTAATTACTCATAAACTGAATAGTGCAAAATATTTACACTAGCCCCTAAATCAAGTAACGCCTTCTCAATGTGGGTTTCTCCTATAACACATGAAATTATTGGAGAACCTGGGTTCTTGTACTTTATATACTTTATAGGCATATGACTTAACAAATATGAACTCACACTTGCTGCTAAGAAAGCTCTTTTTGGTACGTTAGTCATCTTTTTCTTGGTGCAAAGATCTTTTAAGAATTTGGCATAAGTCGGAACTTATTAGATCATGTCTAGTAGAGGAATGTTTACTTCAACTTGCTTAAATACCTCTAACATTTTGTCTAAATGTTACGATTGTTTATTAGATCTTAATCGATTTGGAAAAGAAGCTCTAGAGATTGTGGGCATCTGGTTTGGTGCACTATCAGTTTTAGGAGCTTGAGTTTGTAAGGTAGATTATTCATTGGGTGGCTCAACAGACTCAGCACTAGTGTTAGATGTATTTACCTTATTATCTACTTATTTTCCTAATCTCAAGGAATGAATAGCATTAACTTGATTAACCTGGTTTCCTTGGAATGGTCTACCATTTTGATTCCTGAGGTTGGGTTCAGGTTGGCTAGGTAGCCTACCTCGTTCATGTTCACTTATGGTAGATGCTAGCTGACTTACTTGCATTTCCAAGCGGGCTATGGCCTGAGAATTTAAATTCAGAATTTGGCCCATGGTTTGCATAAAATTGCTTAAGGTGGCATTGGTGTCAGCATTAGATTTGGCTAGGGTTTCTAGGCTTTTCTCTAAAGAAATAAGTTTCTTTTCATTAATATTAAAGTCTGATGGTGGCAGGGTTTTTATCATAGGATTAGGCCTTGGATTCTGCTGATTGAAACTTGGACTGCCTACATTTGGGTTTTGTGACCATGAAAAATTTGGATGATTCCTCCAACCTGGGTTATAAGTGGGTGCATAGAGATTGTTCAATGGTCTTTGATATGTGACATTCACTTGTGCACATCCATTATCTAATTGGTTCATTGGAAGGGGACATTCCTCAAGGACATGGTCTGGTGCATTGCACCCATTGCACATGGGTGCAGACACTTGGTTCACACTGGTTGGTCTTTGAAGTTCTAAGGCCTCTAACCTATGTGTCAAAGTTGCAATTTTAGCTTCTGCAGCTAGGAAGGTTTGAATTTGGTGTATTCCACCTCTTGAAGGTGTAGATTTTTTTGGTTTCCTAGTTGTTTCCCATTGTAAATTTTTCTCGACTAGGTCTTCTAAAAATTGTCAGGCTTCATTTGGTTCTTTGTACATAAATTATCCCTGGCACATGGACTCTAGCATTATTCGAGAATTTGAATCTAATCCTTCATAAATTATTTGGCATAGCCTCCAAGTTTCTATTCCATGGTGTGGGCATTGGTCAAAAAGTTCTTGAATCGATCGAAGTATTTCCAAAATGATTCACTAGCTAGTTAATAGAATTGGTTTATTTCATTTCTAATTCTAGCTATTTTGTGATGAGAAAAATATTTTTTTAAAAATATTCTCATAAAGCCCTCCTAGATCATGATAGATTGATTTGGAAGACTATAAAGCCACTTTTTGACATTATCCTTAAGGGCAAAATTGATTAATCTTAGTTTGATTTCGTCCTCTGATAATTATTGTAGTTTCATGGTTGCACAAATCTTTTCAAATTTCTTAATGAATATATATGCATCCTCTATTCCCATGAATTTTGGAAGCACGTTAATGATTTGAGGTTTAATTTCAAAGTTGTTTGCTGTGAATTGGGGCAACCTTATGCAAGAGGGTTGGATGGAACCAACTGGATAACATAAGTCTTTAAGGGTTTGAGGCTGAGGCTGATTTGCTAAATCCATTATGGATGTTGAGGTTGTAGGGTCTGAAACAGGAACTAAATCCATTTTGACTAGTCGACCTAAAATCCTTCTCCACACAGATGTTGGAGAATTCACTAGAATTCACTAAATTCTCAATGTCCTCAATCTTTTTTTTTATTATTTTATTTTATTTATTTTTTTAAACTCTCTTTTTTAAGTTCTAAGTTAATTCAACCTTTTCATATCCTAGGACAACCATGCAACATAACTTCCTATTATGCTAGGGCAATCTTATATCAGGGCAATAGAGATTGAAAATATCTAAAGTAAAAATTTTTATTTTCAAACAAGTTTCAAACAAATTAATCCTAACCTAAGATCAGCCTAGACCTAGATAACTCCTAACTATTCTAAGTCAGCCTTCGGGCACTCCAAGTGTAGGATCAACCAATCAATTGGCCAGGTAAGTGTAAGATCGGTGGGAGTTCCTCCGTTGCTTGCCTTAGACATCAATTGTACTTGGCTAGGTAAGCTAACGAAATCAATTAGAAACCACCTTCCTTCAGATCCAATCGTTCCTGAACCACTTTTCTAGACACCAGTCAAATTGACTAACCTTAACCTGGTTCAACTCTTAGGGTTTCTTGCTCTATTGAGCTCGAGCTCCTAGGACTGATGTCTAATTGATTTTAAAATTAAAGGCTTAGGTCAATGCAGGATGCTAGTTGATTGTTTGTGGGCCAAGAAAGGATGATCAAATCCTCACCTTATCTTGTTTAATTGGGTTATGCCTTTAATTTGGTTTAATATGAATATGCATAAAAAAATTTCAATCAAAGGGTTCTATACAATTTAAACTAGATGCATGCAACTAATTAAATTCTAAAAGGCTTACCTTGCCTCCAGCAATCACCAAAAAAAATAAAAAATAAAAATAAAACTAATATGATGCATGCTCTAAGCAGTTAGAATTTCTAATCTTGTCATGAGATTTTTAATTAGATTTAAGTGGATATTTTTTTAACTTAATTTAAAAATAAAATAAATAATAAAAAAAGGACTAGGATTATGATTGATCTCACCAAGCAAAATTGAATGATTTATTCCTTGTCCCGATTCTTTTTGTTCGTAACCTCTTTTTCTGCAAAATAAATACAAAAAATTAGCAAGCAATAATTACAAGAAAATAAAAATTTTATTTATAATTTATTTATAGAAAAATCAAAGAGATAAAAAATTTAATGTTTGTGCCTTCCACGGCAACGGTGCCAAAAACTTGATAGGAATGAGATGTTGTCATTAAGACATCGTGTTTATCAGTTTAATCCAACTTCTTAAAATAATTAAAAATACGTAGATAGCAGTGAGTCGGATCGAATCCATAGGAAAGGTAGTGTTTTATATTTAAAATCTTTGATTTTTGAAAAAAAAAGATTTGAGTTTTGAAATCAAAAGTGAAGTCGGAAAATTAAAAGTGAAAATTAAAAGATGCAAAAATTTAAACTTGGTACTAAGATCTACTAGTTAGATCTTAGCATCTATTTATAATAAAAAATAATAATTAAAGTATAAAAATTAAATTGCAACAAAAATAAGGAGTTAAAATTAAAGTGCAAAAAAAATAAAATTTTCATTAATTAAAATTTTAGAATTTAAATACATGGAATTTTAAAAAAAAGAAAAGAAAATAAAATAGCCTGATCTTGGATCGACATTGGCAGAAAGATGGTGTAGAAGCTCATCTCTTTTTCTCGGCACCTGTTGCTTTGAAGCAGCCATTAACCCATAGCCTGGCTTTCTTCTATACCAAAGCTTCATCTTGATCAGATCTATTAATTTCTAGAGGCCTGGGGTCCGTTTTATAGAGCTAGGAGGGTTGGAGAATTTTCTTCTGGGCAATGTGGGACTAAGGAGTTCTTTGATCGTTAAAATATAGAAAAAATAGAATGAAAATTAAATTAAAAAGAGTCCTAGATAAATTTTATTACTTTGGATGAAATCTGACCATCAATAGGAATTCAATAGATAAAAAATCATCAAAATCGGATGTGTATCGACTCAAATCAGGTCGGATTAAATTCTGACCATTGATCGCATTAATCAGGAGAAAATTTGGCCATTGGATCAAGTTCTGAATGTTTTAATCAAGTCGAGAGCTTCCTAGATCGTTGGATCTTCATCGACTGGTTTTCTCGCTGTCAGATCGCGCCAGATCGCTATTGAAATTCGAATCAAATTCGAAAATAACCACCACCATCCGATCTTGACTGCAATCAACTGGATCCATCCGATCGTGCCTTTACTATTGCCATGGACCGCATGGACCGGCTGCACTATACACCGTAACCAATCAGCGCCTCTTGTTGTCGAGTGAAAAGTCCAAAATGTCTTGTGAGTTGCGATAGATTTTCTATGAACCCTTTAAGGGTCTAGGTCCACCACGTGTCACTCAGTGATTCACCAGTTTCTACTGAGCTGGCAGTCCACGCCTGGATCATGGATCGATTGATGGCTTCCATGGCTGAGTTGGCTAACGTGGCTGGCTTGGCGCACCGGCTTGAGCCGATTGAGCCATTTTTCTTTTTTATTTAATTTTTATTTATTTTATTTCTTTAGAAATTCATATCTTCTCTATTTTAGCTTTGTTTTGCTCAAAACTTATTTTATTGTGATAAAAAAATGAGCTCTTTCCATTGATTATAAAATTTTATTTTTTTATTTTTTACTATTTTTTAAATTAATTTTTTAATTAATAAAAATATTAATTTTTTAAAAATTATATATAAATTGATCATTAATTCTTAAAAATTAATATGAATTAATTGATAAATTAATACTTTTATTGATGAATTTATGGTACTTATCAGTTATCCTGGATAATAATGAATCATTTGGTTACGAACTAGTTTAAGGACTAAATGACAAATCCTTCTTTGTCGATTCTAAACAGTCTTAAGAACTTCATCACAAAAGAGTTCATTACAGAAAGATGCAAGAAAATGATAAATTATCAAAATAATAATTTTATTCATTTATAATTTAAGTATATTTTACAATAAGCTTAACCATCTACAACCTAGATGATTGGCTTTAGGATATAATTCCCAACAACTCTCACTTAGAGTAAAACTACTCAGAATAGTATCGAATATCCATGTTTCATTTGTGATTGTCGAACTCTTTGATTTCGAGAGCCTTAGTAAAGGGGTCGGCCATGTTTTTCTTTCCATCGATCTTCTGAAGCTCGACGTGACCTTGTTCCATGATCTCTCATATAAGATGGTAGCGACACAGAATATGCTTGGTGGGTTGATATGCCTTTGACTCCTTCGCTTGAGCATGGCTTCAGTGTGATCATAGTATAGCAAAATCGAAACATCTAAGGAGGGTGCCACTTCCAACTAGCCGATGAACTTCCATAGCCACACAACTTTCTTCGCAGCATTAGATGCCACGACATACTCTACTTCACACATAGAATCGACCATAGTATGCTGCTTAAAACTCTTCCAACAGATTGCTCCACCATTCAAGGTAAATATATTACCTGACACACTCTTACTATCATTATGATCTAACTAAAAATTGGAATTAGTGTATCCTATAAGTTTCAAGTTAGTATCTCCATAGATGAGCCACTGGTCCTTGGATTTTTTAAATACTTTAGGATTGTCTTCACAACCTTTTAGTAATTCTCACCTAGATCAGACTGATATCTACTCACTATCCCTAGTGAGTATACCATATCTGATCTCATACACATCATAGCATACATAATAGAATCCACTGCTGAGTCATATGGTATTCTACTTATACGCTCTCTCTTTTGAGGAGTTGTCGGACAATCCCTCTTCGATAGAAAAATTTCATGACCTAGCCCTTCTTGAAATTCTCCATGCTAAACCTCTTCAGCATGGTATCAATATACATGGACTGGGACAATCCAAGCAATCTTTTAGATTTATATCTATAGATTTTTATCCCTAAGATGTAGGATGCTTCTCCCAAATTCTTCATGGAGAATTGTGATGATAGCCAAACCTTTATTTTTTGTAGAGCAAGAATGTCATTTCCGATCAAGAGAATGTCATCAACATATAATATAAGAAATACATTCACAGAACCATTAGCCCATTTATACACGCAGGGTTCTTCTTCATTCTTAACAAAGCCATACGTTCTGATTACCTTATCAAAATGCATGTTCCAACTTCGAGATGCCTGCTTCAATCCATAGATGGATATCTGAAGTTTGCACACCTTGGACTTGTCTATAGATGTGAAACCCTCAGGCTGTATCATATACACCTCTTCGTCCAGCTCTCCATTTAGGAAAGCTATCTTCACATCCATTTGTCAGATCTCATAGTCTAGGTATGCCGCTATCGTAAGCATGATCTGAATGAATTTGAGCATTGCCATTGAAAAAAGATCTCGTCATAGTCAATACCATAATGCTGACGATATCCCTTAGCAACCAAATGGGCTTTGTAGGTCTCCATCTTTCCATCCACATCCTATTTTCTTTTAAAAATCTACTTACACCCAATGGGTTTTATCCCTTCAGGTGAATCAATCAGTGTCCAATACTGTTGACCTTTATGGACTCCATTTCGAACTTCATGGCTTCCAACCACATATCAGAGTTAGGCCTCTGCATGGCATCCATGTAGGTGATCGATCCTTATCATTCTCATCGAGTTCAACAGGATTACCATCCCAAACCAAGAAATTATAGTATCTATCAGGCTAATGTGGTACTCTACCGGATCTTCTTGGTATCTCTTTAACAGGCTCTGGGTTTAATCTTATCAAATCCAGTTCTGCCGGTTCACTAGAATGTATTGGTTCTTCCACCTATCGAGCTTCACTAAGCTCAACATTAGATGCAGCTATTTCTTTCATAAATTTTTTTTTTCAAAAAGACTATCCTATTACTGATGAACAGCTTTTATTCTTCAATAAGGTAGAAGTAATAACCCCTAGTTTTCTTGGGGTACCCTATGAGCAAGCATTTATCGGACCTAGGTCCAAGCTTTTCTAGTTGCAAATATTTTACATAAGCCAGACATCTCCAAATCCTAAGGTGAGAAAGTGTCGGCCTATACCCAGTCCATATCTTATATGGAGTCTTTGCAACAGACTTGCTTGAAATATTATTCAAACTAAAACAAGCAGTCTCAAGTGTATAGCACTAAAAAAAAAATCGACAGACTCATAAATTCCATCATAGACCGAACCATGTCTAACAGGATCTAATTTCTCCTTTCAGACACACCATTATGGTGTGGTGTTCCAAGAGGGACCCATTATTAAAGAATTTCATTCTTTTCTAGATATGTCAAAAATTCATTGGAAAGGTATTCACCTCCTCGGTCAGACCGAAGAGTTTTAATATTATTTCCAAGTTGTTTTCCTATCTCATTTCAATATTATTTGAATATTTCAAATACATCAGATTTACTCTTCATAAGATAGACGTATCCATACCTAGATAGGTTGTCAAAAAATATAATGAAGTAGTAGAACCCACCTCTAGCACATGTGTTCATAGGTCCACATATATTAGTATGTACTAGATCCAGAAGCTTAGTGGCCCATTCATCCTTTCCAGTAAAAGATGATTTGGTCATCTTATCAAGAAGGCAGGACTCATAGATGCTCAATAATTCACAATCATCAATATCAAGAATATGCTCCTTGACTAATCTATTGATCCTATTCTTTTTTATATGATCGAGCTTATAGTGCCAAAGATATGCATTAGTGACATTATCTAATTTTGGACATTTATTTGACATATACATTATACTAATAAGCTATGATAAAATATAAATGCTATTTCTTAATTATCCTTGCATTATTGTGATATCATTCATAATGATATCACAACAATGTCTCTTTATTGATAAATTATAACCATCCTGGGTCAAAAGTCTAGTGGATATTATATTCATCATAAAAAATGGACAATAATGACAATCACTTAAAATGATATTATTATTTTTAAAAATAAGCTCAAGAGTTTTGAATACTAGAACTGGAACATTTCTTCCATCCCCAACATTAAGAAATCTTTCATCGTCCTTAAACTTTCTACAAATTT
Organism: Cocos nucifera; assembly: GCA_006176705.1. Classification (NCBI taxonomy): domain Eukaryota; kingdom Viridiplantae; phylum Streptophyta; class Magnoliopsida; order Arecales; family Arecaceae; genus Cocos; species Cocos nucifera. Next base: position 149,402 of record QRFJ01004407.1, on the reverse strand, counting down.
GAAGTCCATGCAATGAATTGCATATGTGTACTAGACTCCCAGTATCTAATACCTAGGTAAATGTATCACAAATAGTAAAATTGTAAGGTGTTATCATATAACATCCTTACCCAGCAACACCTTGTTGGTTATCCCTGTTTAGCCCATTCAAGTCAAGAGGACCATTCCTCTTTGGGTCTGTCTTATTAGGGTTAAAATTAGACTTCTCGTATTCAGGTCCTAAACACTTGCCATTGTCCAACAGTGGATGGAGCGGACTTACACTAGCCATTCTATTTATCTGAAAGGAAAATATAAAATTTTATTAGTACCTAAATTAATTAAATTCTAAAGACTTGGATTTTAGTCTAAAGATCCTTCCACTATTTTTAACGAATTGATAGTCTCTACCTCTAATTCAAGAAATTATATAACTCTTTAGTGGGTACTGAAATCCACATAGACTATAGATAGACCCGAGGAAAGTTCTGGCTAGCCCGTGTGCATCTACAGGTAGGTTTATAATCAATTATTTTTTTAAATAATTTTTAGTATTTAAATTTTACCTCAGATGCCAAATCAGTAGGCTATAGCCTCCACTGAAAAGGTCTGGTTAGGTCCAACCATTAACATGATTGACTTTGGTGCATCAAACCAATGATAACCAGGTCTGAGAAAAGCTCTGGCTAACATGATCACCATTTAGAGAGTGCAACCTAATCATCATATGATGTACAGTAATTTCAATATCCAGATGAATACTAGGTATAAGGCACCTCCAATGTCCATCTAAAAATTGGACTCATTACTATTCACCTTAATGGGGGGCTATGACTTGGTTATCTCCATAACTTAGTCATTTTAAGGATCTAATAATTTAGAGAATTTAGGTTACATGTGACTTAAGGATAGAAAAGACACGGACCAAATTTTTTCTACTAACTTCACCAAGTCAAATTCTTCCACTGATTTCACCAAGTCAATAGATTAGTATTAGAATCAATTTAGGTCCATGGGCACCTAATTCAATCTTATTTATTGAAATCAGTCAAACTGATTCCTAGTGACATGGGTCAGCTCGAATCATTAAGTGATTTAATCAAATTCTAATCGACCATGTCGGTCAGGTAAGTAAGATCAGTAGAAGGAATATGCCATTAACTCGTCAAAGATCGAATCAGTGCGAGTAGCTTCTAATTAAAAATCACTGATTTAGACTGCCAAACTTATCTTAGATACTAATTGGTTAATTAGATTTAATCTGATCAATCTAGTAATTTTTGGCTTAACCACGTAGCCATAAATCAAGTCCATCTTGGTCTAGTTAAAGACATGGACTTGTCTAATTATAACTATTGAAGTTGAATCTAGAGTATCCTTGACCTAATCTAATTCAACACTTAGTTAGATCTGATCAATTATTCTAGATTAATCCATTCTTTAACTAACCTTAGGTCTAATCTAATTAATGGATCTAATTCATCTAACCCTTTAACCCGCAGTCTTATGACTATGTCTTAGAATCTTTAATTCATATTTCTAGATTCTATAAATAATACTTAATTCTTTTAATTAAGTTTTAGACTGATGGATTGAGGTTTGATATTTTAAAAAAAAATTTTAAATTTAAAAAAAAATTATTTTCTATTTTCTAAATGGGTCGATTTATTTCAGAAATGGGTCGGCTCATTTCTTAAACAACAACCTATTGCTAGTTTTAAATAAAAAATCAAGCATAATAAAAATTAAACCATAAATTATCTTTTAGATCTAATCTAAATATATTCATATTTAAATTTTTAATTAAAATAATTTTAATCATAAAAATTCTTTCACTGTTCATCTTAATGAATAAGTTCATGGTGGCACCTCTACCGCCATAAGGGATCCCTACAGAATGGAAAGAGATGGCCTTTAAACCATACTTGTCCCTTATAATTGGATGGCTTGGTGGCTCATTCATCCTCGATTACTGAGTTATCTGGATCTAACATATTATATATAAAAGCATTTAAAACTTTCTAATTGACATATTAGAACATGTCAAGCAACCCTTACTTTGATACCATTGAAGGAAATCAAGCAGAATTTATAGCATGCAATTCAAAACTTTTTCAAATTTTATAGTAGTGGAAGCTAAAATAAATCCAAAATTAATCTACTACATGCATTGATTTAATCAATGAATCCTACTTAAGATCTAGACATGCTAATATGTTGTAAAAAAAATTAAATGCGATCAATCAGCAAATCAAATTTACTGATCGATTTGAGTTCAAAACTCGATACTTGAGCATGGGTAGCTGATCTCCATGATCTAAATCTATTAAAATATGCTCTGGCATTATGCTATAAGCCTCCCATGCTTGGTATGAAAGATTAAGTAAATTCTTACTAGATAATGAATTTACTAGAAAAAATGTAGATAAAACTTTGTTCTTAAAAAGAAAAGATGAGAATCTATTAGTTGTACAAATCTATGTGGATAATATTATTTTTGGTATCACTAATAAAATTCTTTGTCAAGAATTTACTAAGCTAATACAAGGTGAGTTCGAGATAAGCATGATGGAAGAGTTAAACTTCTTTCTCATACTTCAAATCAAGCAAAATGAAGAGGAGATCTCCATCAACCAATCAAAATATACAAAAAAAATACTCAAGAAGTTTGGGATGGAGAGTTCAAGACCAATTGGTACACCAATAAGTACATCCTGCAAACTTGATAAAGATGAGAAAGATAAGAAAGTAGATTTAAAATTATATAGAGGTATGATAGGCTCACTTCTTTATCTTACTGCAAGTAGATCAGATATAGTATTTAGTGTTTGTATGTGTGCTAGGTATCAATCAAATCCTAGAGAATCACACCTGCTTACTGTTAAAAGAATCTTTAGATACTTATCTAGGATACTTAATGTAGGACTATGGTATGATAGAGCATCTCAATTTGAATTAATTGATTATTCTAATGCTGATTTTGCTAGGTGCAAACTTGATAGAAAAAGTATTAGTGGCACATGTCAATTCATAGGAGTAAATTTAATTTCTTAGTTTAGTAAGAAACAAAACTCAGTAGCACTCTCAACGACCGAGGTTGAATATATAGCTGCTGGGAGTGATTGTGCACAAATTCTTTGGATTAAACAATAATTAGAAGATTTTGGATTCAAACTTAATAAGATACCCATAAGATGTGATAACATAAGTGCAATCAATTTAACCAAGAACCCAATTTAACACTCAATATCCAAACACATTGAGATAAGACATTACTTCATACGAGATCATGTACAAAACAATGATGTGGTGCTTGAATTTGTTTGTATTGATAAACAATTAGCTAACATAATCACAAAATTTCTTAGTGAAGAAAAAATCAGCAATATTAGAAGAGACTTAGGACTATGCTATCAATCTGATTAAATTTCATTCTTCATAATTCTAAGTAAATCAAATTAAACCCAAAAGAATTAAATCTTATATAAAATTAATGATCAATATTTAAAAAAATAATTAGACATTACTTGAATGATAAATTCTCTCTGAAACTTTAAAAATTTCATAACTATTGGTTGAGTCGACTTGAGCATACTAGTTCAAAACCACGAATCGACTTGAGGGTCGGGGGCCATAGGGGTTAAAACGGATCCATGACTGTTCGTAATGTCCTAGAAAACCTTCATCTTGACAAACAGAGGGCCTTTAATGCCCCCAAATCCAATCTAATAGTATTGCTTGTCTCCCTACCATCTCTTCCCTTCAATTCGTGAAGTCAAAGATCGACTTTGGTTAAAATGGTTGGAGAAAGGCGTAGAGTGTGGTAAGTTTGTAATACCTGTGGAGCCAAAGAACATGTGAGGAGAAGGAAAGCCTGAATGGAACAGGCAGCATCCCAACCATCTGAGATTTCTCAACCCTCCAGAGAACTCATTTAGGAAGAACCTCAACAGGATCAAGGTATACCGAACTCACCTCCTCCACCACCTTCACTTGTCGGTAGGATGGCTATTAGAGCCATTGCAATGGAGAGAAGAATTGATTTTGATTTCTTTGAGAGTTATAATTTTTCTATTAGAACTTGGATTGGTAGGATGGGGTGGAAAAATTTCTGTACAATAGACATCTCCATATATCCTAAGTTGGTTAGAGAGTTCTACAAAAATCTTAAAAGAAGATTTTCTAAAATTGTAAGTACAGTCAAAGGTATACAAATTGAGATGACTGAGGAGAGTTTGGCTCAGATTTTTAGTATCACAAAAGAAGATTTTGCATCTGATAAATTATCTGACAAAAAGAGAAATTTGAGATTAACTATGGGTAGGGATGATATTATAGGAGATGTACTGGCACCTACACTATCAGTGGAAATAAGAGTTCTTCATCATATTATCAGTGGGATTTTTATTCCAAAATTAGGTAGACATGACTTTGTGTCTAAAAGAGAGCTGTGCATGATGTATTTAATGGTTCAAGGAACTTAGATAAATCTGCCTGGCATTATGATGCATCAAATGAGAGAGGCAGCATCTAGAAATAAGGTATGCTTGCCCTATGGAATGGCCCTGACTAGGATTTTTGAGATTGCAGGAGTATCACTAGAGAATGAAGCAAGCAAGAAGCAGTCTCACTATGATGTTTATGACATGAGAGCCTTGACCAGAATACAATATCATGTAGAGGATGGAAGATGGGTCAAGAACATTTCTGGTCAAGAGAGGAGAGCGCCTAGGGTTGTAGAGCCAGGAGAGCCCTTTGCTCTAGTTGTAGCCTGAGATGCACCTGACACTGACCTCGGGATACCTATGACACCTCGAGCTCCACCCATGGGTAGGTTCCCACAGACACCACCTGCTGACTTTGCAACTATGGAGAGACTGGCAGACATGATATCTACCAGAGTCAGTTGAGAGATTTAGAGACTATCTGAGAGAGTAGAGACTGTACAAACAGAGATGAGGTCTATCTCTCAGAGGCTTTCTATTCTGGAGCAAAGGAAGCACACACATGACACATCCACTGATCACTTTAGCATCATTGAGGAGCTTGCTCGGCTTAGGAGAAGAGTTGAGTCTGGAGGCATTGAGATGATGGCAGTGATCAGTAGCTTAGGTTAGGCACAGCAGCAGGGCATCATTTCAGTACTTAGAGTCATGGATAGTTTGATTGAAAAAATAGAGAAACTCGCTCCAAGTGCGATACCACCACCACCAGCAGTAGATACGGTGGCTAGGGCAGTCATGCCTCGACCTCCACCTACTCCATCTATGTCACCTAGTCAGTCCACCCAGGTATTCACAAGTGAGAGCAGACTGCCACTCAAAGTCTACACTCATGGAGGGCCTCCTCCCTCGTAGGTAGCCGGACCTTCTGCTAGGACTAGGAGCAGGAGAGCCAGACCTTCTACCTCACGAGCCTCATCTCAGACATTAGAGATTCAATTTGATGATGAGTAGCCTTGTAGGCTCTAGTGTCTATCCACTTCTTATACTTAGATCTATGTATTAGGAGTATATGGTTGTATTTGACTCTATGCTTGTATTTGACTCCATATACTTGGCACTTATAGATATAAACTTGCTTAACCTAGTCTTGCTTTGAACTTGATGTTTCATTATATCATAGTGCATTTTGTTAATGCAATGAAACTCATGATCACTTACTCTTATACTCATTCTGAACATTTGCCTTAACTTTATATTTTTGATTGATGACAAAAATAGAGAGTAATATGTATATGAGCATGAATTCATTCACTTTGAATATGTTAAATTTAAAATTTTCAGCATAAATATGTTAAGGTAAAAATTTTTAGCTTGAATGTGTTAAGCATGATTATGTTAAGGATTGAAATTTTTAGCATATATGATGTGCATTATAAGTTTGGAGTTTGTGCAATGATACATACTCTATGTATGATTGTTTAATTCAGGATCGCATCCTTGCCAAGTTGCTCATGCAGGGGAAAGCCCAACTTACTCAGGTGCTTAATCATCTCGATCATGTATAATACATGATTGGTAATTGATGCCCCGTCCCTCATTCGAGTATTGAAAATGACACAACTAGTCTTATGCCTCTCAACATCGTCGGGTGTGCCAAAGGAGTCATTCAATATTTAAAGCGGTTGAACTCATCATTCATCACCGCCAGCATAATGCAATGAATAGTGGTGTGGTTGTTGAGCCACTTCTGGTAAGTATCTCTGATTGTCTCTCTAGCATTCGAGGCTAGCTCCTTAGGTGTTGGATCAGTCAAAACAAATAAGATCCATTCATGCTCTAGGATGATTTTCAACTTTCGATACCAGCTATCGAAGTTGGTTCCCATGAGTTTGTCATTATCCAACAATGACCAGAGCGACAGGATAGTGGCCATATCTGCATTAAGAAAAAACAAATCTAATTAGTATATGAATTAATTATCCTAAAGATTTGGACTTTAGTCTAAAAATTTTTCCACTATTTTATACGAACTGGTAGCCTTTACCTCCAATTCGAGAAATTACTTTAATTCCTTAGGGGTTACTAGAATCCTCACAGACTACCCAAAAGCTCAATTTTGGTTGGTCAACCCATGTGCACTATGGGTAGGTTCATAACCAATTATGTTGACCCTAAGGATTGATTTTGATAAGTAATAAAATATTTAAGTATATATTTTAACTAATGAAGTCGACGAAATCATGTTTCAGGATGTATTTTAGAGTATCAAATAAAATATCCATATAAGTGCATTTGAAAATTAATAAAGAAGAGTTGGAGGCATTTGGAGCATAAATCACACCTAAAATAAGGCTTGAAAAAGATATCCCAAAAATTAGAATTCAAGAGGAAAACTTTTGGGCAAACTAAAATTTTTCAGCATAAGAAGCCCACGAGTCAACTCAAGGTTTGACTCGTGATTCAGCTCGAGCTGATACGCAGACTGGCACGTAGAAGTTTCAGAAGGAACAGTCTCGAGCGGAGGCTCGAGTCGAAGTCTCAGTGAAAATCCAAAGAATGATGATTTTTGGGCAAGGTCTCGAGCAAAGGTTTGAGTCGACTAGAGATTCTCAAGTCGAAGTCTCAAGAGAAATATAGAAGATGATAAGTTTGAAGCAAAGTTTGGCACAGTCTCGAGCAGAGGCTCAAGTCGACTTAAGGTCCACAAGCTGAAGTCTCAGTAAAATACTGAAAGATTGATCTTCATATAGAAACTCTCAAGCTGAGGAACGAGCGGAGCAAATGGCCTCGAGCTTATGCTTGAGTTGACTTATGATTCAACTTGAGCTCTAATGGCTAGTTTCTACAGTCTGTCCAGAACTATGTAGATTGGATTCAAACGGTCATTTTTGCTTCTCCAATGGTCAAATAGGATTCTTTAGCCTCCCAAACATAAAAAAATCACCTACAAAATATCTAGAGAAAGTGACATGAATATAAAATCATTGAAAGGAATCAAAAAGCTAAGAAAAAGATAAAACAAGCCTTAAAAAGAGAGCATTCCACTCCCAACTTCAAGAAACATCAAATCAAGTGATTCCATTCTGCAAGAAGACAAGCTCAAATAGTTCAAAATCCTCCCTCCAAGAAGACTCCAAAAAGCTTCATCGACTTATTTGCTCATCAAAGAAGCTTTTTATTCATTTTTGTTGTTCAACTTTCCTCTTTCTTGTAACTTAACTTCAATATAATTTTGAAGCTAAGGGGAAGGCTTATCCAAGCCTGAAAATTGGATTATAAGCCATAGGTTGGCTTAGGGATTGGTTGTGGTTGGTGAGCCAGTGTAAAAAATAACTAGATTTTGGATAGTGAGCCTTGGAAAACTATCCGACTGTAATCTTGGAGAGATTATAGTAAAATTCTCAAGTGGACCTTGGGGAGTAGACGTAGGTGTAAGGGGCACCAAATCACTATAAATTTCATAGTATTTGTGATTGTCTTATTTACTTCATTCCATTGTATTTATATTTCTATATTTTTGCATACTTAGAACTAAAGCATACACCATCACATCACTTATTTTGAAAATAGCACCTAACTTATTTTAAGTTTTGAAAAATCTAATTCACCCCTCCCACCTCTTGGGTTATCTTGCTGGGCAATAAATTATTTTTTTAAATAATTTTTAGTAATTTTTAATTTTATCTTAGAAATCTAATCAATAGGCTTTGACTTCCACTGAAAAGATACAGTTAGGTCCAACCATTAACATGACCATATTTGGTGCATCTGACCAACAAATGATCAAGTCCAATTTTGGTCGAACAACCTGACCACTATTAGAAAGATACGACCAAATCATCATATTATGAATGATAATTCCATTAGTCAATAAGCACCAGGCCTTTGGGCCTCCAATGATTATTAAACTAATGGATCCATTATCACTCAACTTAATGGAAGGCTATAACTTAGTTATCACCATAACTTTATCATTTTTAATGATCTAATAATTTTAGAGAATTTTATTAATTGATTTTAAGAAGGAAAGAGAAAAATTAATTTGCCAATTTTGATCCTTCCACTAACTTCTCCAAGTCAAATTAAAAAGGACCTAATTCAAGCCGACATTAGGACCACCTAAATCAGTCACACTAATTTACCTAATTAACATGGGTGAGCCCAAATCACCAAGTGATCTAATCAAAACCTAATTCACCAGGATGGCTAAGAAAGTGAGATCAGTGGAAGGGATATACCATTAACTCGTCAAAGATCAAAACCAGTGCGAGTAGCTCCCAATTAAAAACTAATGATCTGAACCGCCAAACTTACCTTAGACACAATCTGGTTCACTAGTTTTAATTTGATCAATCTAGTAATCTTGGGTTCGACCGCGTAGCCATGAATCAAGTCCATTTGATTTTCGTTAAAGGCATGGACTTGACCAACTACAACTATTGTAATTGAGTCTAAAGAGTCCTTAATCTAATCTAAATTAATATTTGATTAGATTTGATCAATTACTCTAATTTAGTCTATTCTTTAACTAACTTTAGGTCTAACCTAATTAATGGATTTAATTCATCTAACCCAATAATCCAAATTTTATGATCAATGACTTAGGATCTTTAATTCACAATTCTAGACCCTAATTTATAATACTTAATTTTTAATTAAGCTTTTGGACTGAGCATTGGGGTTTGATATTTTAAAAATATTTTTTAAAATTTTGAAAGGTTGTTTTACAATCTAGCACTATTCACCAAAAAGGTGACTCACTTCAAAAATAGGTCGGCTCATTTCACAAATAGTACTAGTTGTAGGTTTTAATCTATGACTATGTACAATACATAAAAAAATTATGAATTATTTTAGATCTAATCTAAATACTTATTCATAATTAAAAATTAGATTAAAATTATATAAATATATTATAAAAATTATTAGATTAGATCTAAAATTTTATGATCAATTTTTAGATCAACAACATACCAGGATAACTTGTATACTATAAGGGATAAATCCTACAGCAGGATAATCTATAGTCCATGTGATCATGATTTTTATTTTGAGATTTAAAAATTAGATTATTATTTAGATCTAATCTAAATAAATAATCTAATCATTCATATACATCACATTAAATAACCTGGATACTCTGATACCATTGATAGTGTTCATGCAGAGTTTCTAGCTCTACTTTTAAATTTTTTTTTTAAAAAATTACAGTAGAATAAAAAATTAATCTAATTAATTTATAAAGAGCTATATATCAGATCTAAAAATTCTACATTATCAAGATCTATTGTGACATGCATGCATGAAAATATGAAAATAAAATAATCAGCAGTAAAACTATTTTATTACTTTACGTGTTCAGAACACGTTACCATTGCACGGGTAGTCGATCTCCATAATTTGATCTCCACTAGGAAGATCTGATTGTCACCACCAGGAAGATCTGATCATCATGACACAGCCACATACTTGTCTGGCCTCCACGGATGGTTCACCCGAGGTCTTGGTCCCGATTGGCTCCTCCCGAGTGCTAGCTCAATGTAGGATCATTCGATGGATGATGCTGATCGAACTCATTCGATCTTCCTCCATCGATTCTTTGGATGCTCCAGATTAGTAGCATAGGTAAAGGAGAGGATGAGGAGGATCTTTCAAAAATTTTGTGAAGATTTGACGCTCAAATCTCACGAAATCATAGCACAAACCCTATATCAGAATTCTAAGGTAGAAATTTGAAAACTTGCGCCTATCTCTAATTTTTCTTCTCTTAGAATTTTTCTATGATTTTTCTCACACAAGAAGAGGGTTCATGCATGGAGAGGAAGCCTTTTCTTAGTTTACCTATTTCCAAAAAAAATCACCATGATTTATTTTTTGCAAAACCAAGGGAGGCGTGAAGGGATAGATGAGATAAGGAGTTGGTTCATTCAAACTCAAAGTCTTATTTGAATTTGAATGCAACCAATCTCCTCTTATCCAATTAGGGCATGGGAAGGAAGGGTGCAAGCCCTCTCTTACATGGGAAATCATTCATGAGAAACTTTTCTTGTGGAGAATGGGATGGCGCAAGTCAAAAGGTCAAAGTCTAGGAAGAAGACTAGTCAAACTAGTCTTAATAAACCTTATCCAATTAGACCAACCCAAACTAATTTGGTTAAGCCTAATTAGGCCGATTAAATCCAACTCATTTAGCCTTAATTAGGCTTAGTTAAATATTAATTAGATCAAAAATTAATTAAGCTCAATCCCTAATCAAATAAGGGATCAAACTTCCTCGGCAATAAGGTCATCTTATAATCTAATCGGGTCAAACCCAACTGAATCTAATTCAATTGGACTTAATCCAATAATGATTACTCAATTAAATTGAGTTAATTAGTAATTAATTTATTAATTAAATCTCTCATAAATATAGAGTTCAAATCTAGTGGGTCTCAAAGCAATAGAGTTCCATCAAAATAAAATTCTTGATCGAAGAGTCCCAAACTAATAGGACTCTTAACCCTAGTGTCCCAAATAAATAAAACTCATGATTATAGAGTCTCAGACTAGTAGGACTCTTAATCATAGAGTTTCAGATAAGTAGAACTCATAGTCCTAATGTAGTAGGACTATTGATTGAAGAGTCCCAATCAAGTGGGACTCTTCACCAACCATCAGATTGGTAGGAACATCTAGTGTGTGTGATCCCATAGGTTCGAACCTAAGCTGGTAGTACAAGAATCAATTACTGTACCAATCAAAGTAACCATCTAGCATTGGTACCCAATGTCCAAATAGGTCTAATAGTCACAATCATAATATTCAAAATCTACGTGAATATGGTTACCATATAATTCATTCCTTTGACCTTTGTATATAAGATGATTTAGAGTTAAACTGTCAACTCTGATAAATACATCCAAATCATATCTCAAAGCAATATTCAAAATCTATGAATCCTCACTTGGACTATCCTAGCCAAGATTTTGCTAAATTAAAATATAATTAACATAGCTCTCAAAACTAAGAGTGGTCAATCCCATCTTGATACATGCACCGACTCCTCACGTACTTGACTATGCCCAAAAATTTTCTTTCACTAAATTAAAAATTTAGGTTATTCAACACCAAAGCATAGTGAGTTGCTTGAAAGTCATCATGGTGATCTTAGGTCGATGGGATATTTATACACATATTCCATCAAAATAAATCTTGATAGTAGAAAAGCTCTGGAGTTGGTCAAGTTCAGTGTAGATGTATTCCTACATCTCACCTACATGCCATACTAGTATCTTCACACTCCTAGGTTAAGAGGACAACCAACTTATATGGCATACAATGATCTACACTCGATAAACGTTGTCGTCCTTGGTAACAACGTATCATTTGGTCATGAATAGGTTTAAGGACTAAACGATAAATCCCCCTTTATCGATTCTAAATAGTTCTAAGGACTTCATCACAACACAGGAGTTTATTAAAAGATGTAAAAATTTATAATAAAAAATATCAAAATAAATTTTATTCATTAATAATTCATATATAAGTACAAGAAATAGCACAACCTTCAATAAGCTGATGATTGACTTTGGGACACTATTCTCAATACTTGAATTCTCATTATCACTCTAAGTTGTCATCATTATTTTCTTCTTCACTTTTTTGAAGAATTTCTTTAATAGAAGATAGTCTACCTTGAAATAATTTGATTTCTTGCATTTAAAGCATGTAGACTACTCCTTGCCTTTATCTTTCTTTCAATCTTTATTAGTTTCATCTTTGGAGAAGGGTCTTCTCTTGAAGTTTGGTCTCTTCTTTGCTATAAATCTTCTAAATTTTTTGATTATGAGAGACATTTCTTTATCATCATCTCCTTCATAATCTTCATTTTCTTCATCTTCTTTCTTTGTTATGGACTTGAGAGCCACGGTCTTCTTTTTCTTGACCTCATCTTCTAAGTTTTGTTTCATAGTTAACTCATGTGTCATAAGTAAACCAAGAAGCTCTTCAAGAGATAAGGTATTAAGATTCTTTGCTTCTTGTATAGCCGTTACCTTTGCCTTCCAAGCTTGAGGAAGAGACCTAAGAATTTTTTTCATAAGTTTACTTTTAATATTTGATTTTTCTAAGCTTTCAAGTTCATTAATAATATCAGTAAATCGTATAAATATTTCAGTAATACTTTCAGTTGATTCCATTTTAAGAAGTTATACTTATATACTAGCATATTTATTTTAAATTTTTTTACTTAATTAGTATCCTCATGGGTAATCTCAAGTCTATCACATATTTCTTTGGCTAAAATACAAGTAGAAATCTAATTGAATTCATCGGCATCAAGTGAGCAATAAAGCACATGTTAGATGAGTGCCTTAGAAGCTAGATTGGCTGACAGTTGTAATACACATTCTAAGGATATTTTTATAATTTTAATTATAAATTAATAAATTTTTTTTTTCTATCATATTATGTATTTAAAGTATCTGTGATACATCCTTTGAGTTAATGAGTATGATAAATGTATATTTTTAAGAATTAAAAATTTAAGATATGTGTTATCATAATTAACTCATAAACCATTCTCGATCGTAGGATCGTCACAAGGATGGTGATCAATTCAAAAGATCAGTATATGATCACTTTTTTAGGATAGATGAGTCTTGAGTCTATGGTGTAGAGATACTAGAGTGAGAGTACAGATACTCATTAGAAAATGAGGGCACTGAGCATGACCACCTCGAGTACTTATAAAAAAGTCTACCTTCTCATCAATGACTAAGCTCGATGCTGCAGTTGTGTGTCTAGTTCTTGGATATGAGGTGCATCGATAGTTCACCTTGAGTGTGTTATCATTTGACTATATCATAACTTGATTCCTAACCATTCGGAATCCTGAGGTGTGTGTTTGCTATGGCATGTTCATTGTAGAAACTAGGTCACACCAAGATAGGATCTATCAACCTTGGTAGAGGAGGAGTATTCCTATGATGATCATGAGATCGAGTTCTTAAGCCCATGGCCATGGCAATGTGATATAATAGAAAATATTTTTCTATTAGGGTTTCATATTGGACTCGGATCGAATGATTCAATCATATGATAGGGTGTTGGGTTTGATGAGTTCACCTTAATCATAATCTTGTCGGGGCTCATGATAGAAGAATTCAATCACATAGCTAGCTATACTGAGAGATTCACATTTAGTTCTGATGGATTGCCAGCATATACTGCTATATGTCACTGGTAGATTTTGGAAGCAATTAGACTGATCTTGATGATCGATCATTCTAATTGGATGAATCAGAAGAGTTCTGGTCATAGAAAAGTATTTCGATGATGTCGATGATAGAGATCACGATATATCTCATTACCATATGGAACTAAACCTAACTAGATCACACAAATAAGGGTTTGGGCCTAGATGTGATCAATTGAGCTAATCCAATTCAATTGATTTGGATTAGATCTAATTAGGTTCAAAAAAATTATGCTAGCACATGATTGAGCCTAACATTCTTCTTCTATAGTCTTTCTAATTCATCTCGGTTAAGCCAAATTAGTTTGGGCTCATCCAGGAACCCTATATGGCTTTATCCTAATCTGACTAAAGTTTGTTTAGATTAGAAAAATATTATCCTAATCCATCATATGGGAATAGGATAACACCTACCAATTCCTGTATTTGATGGGACAAGACCTGCCAATTCTTATCACTATCAGGACATGAGATGACCTCAATGCAGGAAAGAAAGGGCATGGGCATGCACCCCCTGGAGACTTTCTAAGGGCACACTCCCCCTTGGGTTTTCATGCACAAATATGTGCACACACCCCATGTTGGCATGCTCACATGGGGAAAAGGAGAGAGTCCCATAAGGTTGGGACACTAGGATTTCTTGATGGGTTCAAAGTCTTAGGCACCAAATCATTTGTGCTTATCCAATTATGGCACCACTTATGAAGGGTTTTAGGGGTCTCTAACTTGATTGGATCAGGTGACATCGTGTGGCCAATCAGATTTAGATCTGATTAAATCAACCAATATGATTGATTGATGCTATGTGGCACCGCATGACGCAAGGAAGTCTATTTAAACCCTTTCTATGCCTAGGGTTTGGGCGTGCCCAAATTACCATGCCGCAAGGTTGCCACCCCATCCTCTATTCCACACCCTCTCATCCTCCTCCTATCCCTCTTCTCCATGCCCAAAAGTTTGGCATAAACAACGAGGAAGATCCAAGAGAATTGGCACATAGACCAAGCTAGACATGACAGTGTTGGTGAGACGAGCGTGTCATCATCAGAAGAAGTTTTGAAGGCTCTACAAATTAGATCCAGATTTAATTTTTGAAGATTAAATTTAGAAGGAGAGAACATCCAGATCTAACCTGAGTGGACTTTGGTAGAGGCTAGGCGCGTGCATGGCTAGATCCAGAACCCCGGGCAACAGCAGATCATCGATAGGATAACTAGTTTACCCAAATCAGGTACAACTATTATTTCTATTTTTAATTTATTTTTATTTTTAATATCAAATCATAAGGATCAGATCTAAGAACTCTCAAATTTGATTAGAATCTATAGAAAAATTTTAAAAGTTTTTTCTATAGATTAGATCGATACTATGGCGGAAAACTAGATTTTTTTCTTCAGCACATTCATTGCGTTAGCGTTCAATTGAGCTAACTTCTTATCATTTTCATCCCATTCTCTTTCAGGTTTAGAAATTGCATTGCCATCAATAGTAATTGTGGGTGTATGTAGTCCATTTATTATGATATTTCATAGGTCATAATTAAGTGCTTGAATTAATATGCGCATGCGTGCCTTTCAATATGTATAATTAGAACCATTAAATAAAGAAGGTCTATTGGTGGTTTGCCATTCTATTAGAAAGATATTTAATTGGGTTGTCATCTTGATCGTTTACTCTAGATTAAAAGAACAACAAACTATATTAGAGTACCTACTCTGATACCACTTGTTGCCAAGAGGAACAATCTAAGAGGATGGTGAATTAGGTTTTTCAAAATCTTTTTCAAATTAATAAGTGTATATGCAGAACAGAAATACTTATATATAGAAAATACAGTGATTAAATGACCAGAAAATAAATATAGCAGATAAAGAGAATCACACATACAAAGATACAAAGTTTTTATAGTTGTTCGGCGTCAAATCCAACACCTATGTCGACTCTCCAAGCAGCTTACTTGAGAATTCTATTATAATCACTAAGATTGTAGCAATATTTTTTCTAGGTTCATAATCTTAACCTAGTTGATTTTGCTGGCTAACCAACTAAAACCTATTCTCAAGCCATTCCTAGACTTGTACAAATTTAACTCAAGGCTTGAGTGAGCCTATCCCCCAAGTTTCAAATCCTATTAAAACTTAAAATATAGAAATTTGAAAGTGCAGAAATCTAAATACAAACAAACTCCTTTAAGAGCTAATTTGAAGCTTTGATGAATAAGTTAAGAGGTTGAAAGGCTTTTGTAATAAATACTCCCTTTTTTTAGTTGAGAATGCCTCGATTGCATAGCAAGTTGGATGGTTGGATTGCAATGAATACTCTTTAAAGCTTGCTAGAAGGACTACACTGAATTTTCGAATGTTTTATGATATTTCTCTATTCTTCTCTTGATTTCTTGTATTCTCCTTGCTTTAACAATATCTTAGAAATCTTCTAATCTAAGTTAGGAATACAAAACTAGATTTGTAACTATTGAAGTATGAGAAAAAGAGGTTTGGAGCTTTTTAGAAAAATTTTATGCAATTTTGAAAACTAGCCATTAGAGCTATCAGAAGCTCATGAGTTGGCTCCCCAGATCTTTGAGTTGGCTCAAGATCCTAATGAGTCGGCTCACAGAGTTCGGAGTTGGCTTTAACTGCAGGATGAAAAATCCAACATTCCATCTTTTTGGTGCCTATGTCGGTTCTATATACCTGAGTCGACTCATGGGCTTCTTGAATCGGCTCAAGCTGCAGGAAGAGAAATTCAACTTTTTATCCTTGGATCAGTGTCCTTCTGAGACATGAGTCGACTCATGCTTTTCTTAAGTCGACTCCTTAACCATGCCAATCCTGAAGTGTGTCAAAGATGCTTGAGTCGGCTCACACAGTGCTTGAGTTGACTCCAGTGATAGGGTCCAAAATGTTATCTTTTGTTTTTCAGTTCTGGTGCCTATTTGAGTGCTTATTCAGCTCATACTATTCTTAAGTCAACTCCTGGTCTATGCCAAGTGCTAAAATCATACTAGAGTCAACATAAGCCTCCCTTGAGTTGGCTCAAGATCCAGTAAATTCTGAAAAACATTTGGCTTGACCTTTTTTGCTCCTCTTTCTTGGTTCTTTAATCAAAAATATGGATCTTCGTCAAGATAGGTTCCTGACTTTCTAAAATTTTTCTTAAATATTCAATAAATTTAGTAATACCAAAATAAACTCAAATATTTTGTTATTCATCAAAATCAAACATAGTATTAGGGGTAAAATAGCTCCCACCAAAGTTCAGTTGAATCTCGAACCTTGATATACTGCCATCTATAGTCATGATGGTTAAGTCCGAACCTCAGCCAAGTTGATTTTCTGGTCCAAGTAGATTTTAGAAGATTGACCTTCAGATCTTGTGTATCAGTCGACCTTCTCAACGATAATTCCATCAGTTTTCTCCTGATAATAATAGACCTTGCCAAACCACATCGTGAACTTCAGCCAAATGAACATGAATAGTGAAAGTTGCTGGTTTCGATCCCCAGCCCAGAATGGATAGCAGTTGCCTCATGTATACGAGACTCAGGTACTACTCGACCTTGACTAGCAGCCGATCTTGAAGGTGGCCAAATTTCTCTACTTCACTCTGCAGATGGCAGATCTTGCCAATTTCACACTAAGAACTTTGGATAGACGAACTTGAGTCAGCAAGAGGCCTTCACCATCAATCTAAGTCTGACCTTCAATCTAGAATAAGTAGTAGCCACTACGTAAGAAATGGATCTCAGTACCCCTATATCCCAGCTTTGAGTCGATCTTGGATATTCGTCGAACTTCCTCTAGAGAGCATGGCTGGAGTTCTAATTGAAGGACCCACTATCCTTTCTGACTTCTAGCCCTTCGAACCAAAGCATTTATACCCACCTTTGGCTGACCTTGAAGGTGGCTGAACTTCTGAGAGCAGTCAAGATAGCACCAATAGGATCCAAACTCAAAACCTAGTTATGAGTCCATCCTCCACTACTTAGAAGTCGGCCTTCAAGCTCAGTTAGCCTGACTTCAAGTTCTCAATCCCAATATGAATAGCTTGCTACCAAGCTCATAAGCCTCTAACCTTCCATTCGAACTTCAGCAAATGAAATCCAATTGCCAGTAATTCACGACAAATAATAGCCCATTCTACGCAATAAACTCTAGATGGCTCGAACGGCTTTCTAACATTCTGTTATGGCTATCACTATTATTCTGTTATAGGCTCCATCTATATAAGGGGCCCTTCAGATATGTTGTTCTCTCTAAACTCTCCTCTCCACTATATTCTCCTATATACTATATTCTTGTTGGCTAGAAAATTAACTTGACTATTGTAGGGTCCATGCTAGAGCCATCCACCTCCAGCCCAGACTTTGTTTAGTAGGTCTCATCGATGAGATCATCTCCTCCAACTCTATCAAACTCCAGCATCTGACCATTTTCTGCACTAATAAGATTGGTGCTAGAGAAAGTATAGTCTGAGCCCTTGTTCTAAAAGAAGTACCCAATCGAGTTTTTCTTCTTCCACTCTTCTTCCACTCTTTTTTTCTCCAATCTCTCTTGTGTTCTAGTTAGATGCTGCCTAGGAAGGCTCCTTCCCATCAATCTATTGCGTTTGCTGCCAGATCCAATCTAGAACCAGCAAACCAACCCATCCCAGCTGAAAAAAAATCCTGATTTCCTGGACCAGGTTCGTTCAGATCTGATCAGATCAAGAGATATATTTCAAATTTTTTTTTCTTTGATCCTAATCAGATCTGAGATGTTTTAGATCTTATTATTATTATTTTAGAAATAAAATAAAATCTAGATAAATTAAATCAAATTTAATTTACATTGAAGTGGGTAATCCTATTATCCATTGATGATCCTGTAAGCAACGGAAGGTTCTGGATCTAGCCATGCAAGTGCCTGGCCTCTACCAATATCCACTTGGGCTGAATCTAGAGATCCTCTTCTTCTCTATCACGTCTCCAAAAATTAGATCTGGATCTGATCTGGAGGATCTTCAAAACTCCTTTCGAAGATCAGCAGTCGTCCTTTGCAGTAGTGCAGCCTTCTAGCTTTCAGTCACCTTTCTTTGATCTAAATCACACCAACCAAGCTCCAAAACTCTTTTGGACGTGGAGAGGAGAGGGAGAAGGTGGGTTTGGCTTGGAGGAAGAGGGGAGAGGTAACCTTGGGGTGTGGGGTTTGAATTTCTCAAACTTAATTTGAGTTGGGCGCAGAATCTTATTTATAGACTAAGCATGATCCAACCCCTCTTCTTCCCAACCAATCACAACTCTTTGTGAAATCAGATCTAAATCTAATTGGTGGGAATAGAGTCCCTTGGATTCCTCCTTAGAGGGTGCCTAAGTCCAGTCAAAGTTGGTTCTTAGGAGAACTCTAATTGAAATCCAAAAAGGAGATGGAGTCCCTATCCAACAGGGACTCCTAGGCGCCTCCAGCTTGGGCACACGCCAAGGGTGGCGTGCGCCCTCTTTTTTGCCAGGTTCTAGCAGGGGGACAGGCCCCCACCAGCTCTCCAATAGGTGCATGACATGTGGTCAAAAGTCAAAGTATCAATGGTCAATATTTGACCAGTCAAAGGTAAACTTTTGACCAAAGTCAAAGAACAAGAAATGGCAGGTGACCAAAAATGGTAGGTAATGTCTTACAAAATAAGACAACCTTTTCTGACTTGGACAACCTCCAGTCAGACCATATGAAGGCCTCTGATTGAGCACAAACTCCTTTGGCTCAGTCAGGACAACTTATTTATGATAGTAAAAGAAGAACGTTAGGTTCAATCGAGTGCTAGCACGATTTTCTTGAACCTAATTGAATCTCATTCAGATCAATTGAACTAGATCAGTTCAATTGATGATCACCAGATTCAAACCCTTATTTGTGTGACCCAGTTAGGTTCAGTTCTGTATGGTAATGGGATATGTCATGATCTCTATCATCGACATCATCGAAACTCCTTTCGATGGATCAGAACTCTTCTGATTCGAACAGCTAGAATGATCGATCATCTAAATCATTCTAATTGCTCCCAAAATCCACCAGTGACACCTAGCAGTATATGGTGGCAACCCATCAGAGCTGAATGTGAACCTCTTGGTGCAGCTACCTGTGTGATTAAGTTCTTCTATCTTGAGCCCCGATCAGATTAGGGTTAAGGTGAACTCGTCAAACCCTAGTTTCTGTCATATGATGTAATCATTCGATTCGAAGTCCGAATGTGAAAATCTAAATAGAAACTCTTTCTATTATTTCACTCTGCCATGGCCATGGACTTCTGGACTTGATTCTCATGATTATCATAGGGCTGCTCCTCTACCACCGAGGTAGATAGATTCCATCTTGATGCAATCCAGTTCCTACAATGAACATGCTATAGCCAACATACACCTCAGGGTTCCATATGGCTAGGAGATCGAGTAATGGTGTAGTCAAACTATAACACCCTCAAGGTGAACTGCCGATGCATCTCAGGTCAAAGAACCAGACACACTACAGCATCGAGTCAGTCATTGACGAGAAGGTAGACTCCCTAATGACTACTCGAGGTGGTCACGCTCAGTGCCCTCGTTCTCTAATGAGTACCTGTACTCTCGCTCTGGTGTCTCCACACCGTAGACTCAAGACTCATCTACTAAAGAGAAGCGATTGTACACCAACCTTCCAGATCAATCACCATCCTCGTGATGATCCTATGGTCGGAAGTATTTTATGAGTTAACAATGATTATTCATATCTTAAATTTTTAACTCTTGAAAATATGAATTATCACTATCATTAACTCAAAGGATGTATCACAGACACTAAATACACATATGTGATAGAAAATAACCCATTTTATTGATATTAGTCAAAATTATAATTTTGCCCTTAGAAGTGTATTACAAGTGTCGGCCAATTCTGGCTTCTAGGGCACATATATCTAACACCAGCCCCATCGCTTACACCTCAACCACCTCTGCCAGCAATGATGGTGGACATGAAGCAGTTCAACCTACTACTACAGTAGGTGAGAGTTCTCACTGAAGCAGTGCAGGCCATGTAGTAGGTTCCAGCACCAGCATCGCCAAAAAAACTATCACCAGAGCATCAAAATCTGACATAAGAAAGGCCCACTTGGGTAAGTCAGCAAATAAATCTTAAAAAAAAAACAAAGAGTGGAGAGCCCCTGTTCCAAGCACAACTCTATCCCTAGAAAGTCTTTGCTCCTATTGAACTAGCCATCCTTTGAGATTTATAATCGAGATAATATTCTTGATCAGAAGCCCCAGGAGATGAATTGGTGGATCAAAGAGCTCCGCCATGCTACCCCCATCTGCAATAATGACATCTACACTGATCCACCATTTAGTGCCTAGATCATATAGAAGCTCATCCTGTCGAACTTCAAACTTTCCTAGTTTGAGAATTATGATGGGACTTCAGACTCCATCGGCCACCTCGAAGCCTTTTAGACAATAGACCCCATCGGCCACCTCGAAGCCTTCTAGACTATGAAGCTGCTCCATGGCACACCAGATGCCATTCTGTGCCGAGGTTTTCCCTCCATCCTGAAGGAAATAGCAAGAAATTAGTACTTAGGTCTCAAGCCGGGTACCATCTATTCCTTCGATCAGCTGAGCCACTAGTTCATGACTTACTTTGTTAGCAACTAGTGTCAGAGATGAGATTCAAACTTTCATGTCAATATCAAATAGAAGGAGAATGAGTCTATTCGAGCTTATGTTAGCTGCTTCAATATGGTTGCTCTGGAGGTTTGAAATTTGGACTAATCCATTGCCATGACCACTCTAAAAGATGGCCTTCTGAAGAATGATCTTCTTTTCTCTTTGGAGAAGAAGTATCCTTAAGACTTCACTGACATGTTAGCTCGGGCTAAGGGCTATGCTCGAGCTGAAAAAGCTTTCAAACTTTATGATGAAGAGACCATAGGAGAGCGGAAGGCAGTAGAATCTAGCAAGCCTGCATCTATAGAAAAGTCGAGTAAAGCTTGGCTGCATTCTAAAACTCCTCCAGAATGTAGGCATGCCCAAACTCTACCTCGGGCTCGTCGACCAAGAAGCTCAGATCGAAGGATGTGGTGAAGTCCCCCTCCCAGAAGATTTCATAACTACTCTTTCCTGAATACTCCAAAGACTTAAGTATTGATGAAAATCAAGGAGCAACTTCCAAGGTCGGACAAGATGTGGTCTTATTCAAGCAAGTGCAACCCCAACAAGTACTTTCTGTATAATTGTGACCATGGTCATTACATTGAAGAATGCATCCAACTCTAGGATGAAATTGAGGAGCTAATTAGGCGAGGTCAGTTGGCTCGAGTTTTGCAACGTCGGCCAAAAAGAAGGAAAGATTGATCGACAGCTCTCCCACAGCCAGAACCACCTCAAAGGGATAAACCACGAAGAGATCAGCCCCCACTTGGAATCATCAAAGTAATCGCTGGGGTTTATCGACAGAGAGAGGATAGTGAATCGATAGAGCCAGCAAAAAAGCAAAAGACTAAAGAATTCTTTGCTTTCATTGAAGATGCAGTTCAATTTCTGCATAATGATGTAATTGTAGTTACTCTAAATATTGCCAATTATGATATACACCATATCCTGATTGATAATAGAAGCTCTACTGATGTTTTATTTTATGATGCTTTCTTTAAAATATCTATACTTGAAGTCATATGGGACTAAAAACCTTCCAATTAGTGGAGTTCACCGGTGATGCTATACCGATTGAAGGAATAATTACTTTACTAGTTATAGTAGATCAATATCCAAAGCAGTCCAAAGCTCAGATCAATTATCTAGTGGTGAAGGCTCCTTCTACTTACAATGCAATCTTCGACCGACCTGGGTTGAATGCGAGTTATGATTGTTGTAACATCATCATGGCATCACCTAGCTTTAATACCATGTTGCGAAAACCCCTGATCTTTAGCATGAACCTAAGGAGAACTTTAACATTCTCTAAGGTAGCAGACTACCAATCCATCTAATCTAGATTTATGATGGGGTGCCTCCCTCCTTGGGCTTAAGGGAGGTGCTCCCTTGCGGTAGCAACTTTAGAGAGAAGAGAGAAGAGAGATTGAGAGAGAAAAGATGTATATTTCAATCCATGTTATAAAATCTTAATACAACCTATATATTTATACATAGCTATTAGGCCCGACCAAAAACTCTCCTGACTAATCCAATACATGAAAGCACTCACCAAGCCCATGTACACCTATGTCTCTCATGCTCTCATCTCATGGATCTAAACCTGACCCATACGTGTGTTAGCCATCTTAAGACCTTATTCAACCAGGCCTTAAGATCCAAACAAAAAATCTCATCCAGTTCTATTTTCCATCATCGAGCCAGCTCTATTAGTAGTTGAGCTTGCTCGACTACGTCTCCTCCGAATCCTATCTTCTATCTATCTGAGACAACTAGCTTGACTGCATCCCAAGTTGGCTTAGTCTCAATCCGAGCCAGCTCAACTGAGTATCCAAAACAGCCCGCCTGTGTGTCAACATTTTATCTTGGCTGATTCTTCTTCTGGCTTTGATCCTTTGCTCTATCTTATGTCCCAAGTCTCTAGAGCACCTATCAAGCCCCTCAAAGTCCTCACACTTGAATCTTGAGATCGTGTAGGGCTACATGCCATCTTCATCCTAGGACAACTCCTGTTCTAGCCCTAGAACTCATACCATCCTAGACTCCTAGAGCCAACACCCTAGCTTCTTCTGTGGCCTTCCAAAGCTTGGGAGCACCATAAATCCTAACAATCTCCATCTTGGTGCCCCAAGCCTTGGCAAATCTTGGGAATACTCTCCTACATGATCCTGTTATCACTGCACACCTTAACAACCTCTTATGCAAACATCGCCTTCGTCAATCCTCTTTAGCTATTGTGCATCCTTGGAGACCTTTGGTATGACCACCTCCATTGTTGAAAATCTTGGCTTGCACCTATGCACCATCCTGAAAATTATAGAAATTCTTTTGTTTGGCAGCTACATCAATTATCCTAGACTTTTCTTGAGATCCCGCAATGTTCCTGTACCGACACTCGCTGCATATCCTAATACAGTCTCTTCAGAATTTTATCAGTCTTTTTCATACATGCCGCTCCTCTTGAAATTGTGGATCTTCGGCATTGGTGCTAGGATATTGATCCTCTTACACTCTTTCGCTCTAAACTCATGTCATATCCTCCTGCACTCTTCTGCTTGGTGCTTCACCAGAAACCAAAGTCCACCTAATGCCATAGAAGATGCTGGCTCTGTAATCGAGTCACTCGAGACCAACTACTTAATGCTGCACTGTTGAGCCTACTGATGCACCTCGAACGTAGTCGCTGCTCCTTCGAACCGTCCACACTCTGCGAGCCCATCCAAAGCCATCTTAAATACCTCTATAACCTACGGGCACCTTCGAAACCTAAGAGCTCATCCAACTCTTTAAAATTAGTGACTAAACCCTAGGAAATTCCATCCTAGCCTTCTCCTCTTCTACCCCTGCACTAGCTAATGCTTCAATTGCGTCTGGAGGAATTACAGCTCAAACCCTATCCTGAGCTCAGACCCATCTATCTCATCCCAAGGCTCCTGAGACTCCCTGGCTCTCCTTGAGACCTACTCTCGGTCTCCTTAAGATGTCTTCTAACACTCTCTGCTGAGATACCTCCCTCGACTGCTGCACCATTGAGCCTCTCTTAGCCCCTGTGCCTCTAGAAAAGCACTACTGCAGCACTTCAGCGCTCCCTGCCTCATCTCTACACCACCTCCTCATAGGGTCCTCTCTTACTATACATAATCCATTCTCTACCTGAATGGCAACTCTCTCTGATGCTCCTATAGAAGAAACCTGATCCAAGATCAGCCATCTAGCACTGACCTACTGGATCTCTATGGATCATTCATCTCTATCACCTTCAAGGCTTCGCAAATCCATGCTCTGGTAGAACCACTGAATGCATCCCCAACTACTCCCATCTTTCTGCAATCGAAGGATGTATAGTCACTTCTTTAGCTTTCCTTCGATCATTATTCCTTGAAAAACCTCTCTTCATCCGTCAAACAGCCCCATACTATCCATCTTCCTAAAGAATCCTATCATTCATCATACACTCCGATCTCTCCAATCAAGATCGATCAAAAAATTATGCACCCAAACCTTTCACTCAAAAAAAGTCCTTTCTGTTGATCCTTTCAACCTCCACCTTCAATCCGCTGCTCTTGATTAGTCAAACCACAGCAATAATAAAGATAGATCTGAGATATACCATGAAATACTTATGCAGATTTCTAATTTCATCCTATATGACTTCTCCTTCGTTTCCATACACCATCAGACTCTAAACCGAGCTTTGATATCAATTGTTATAACATCATCATGGCATCACCTTTCTCTGATACCATGTATTGTGGAAACCCCTAATCTTTAGCATGGACCTGAGGAGATCTTTGACATTCTCTAAGGGCAGCAAACCATCGATCCACCAATTTAGATCTATGATGGGATGCCTCCCTCCTTGGACTTGAGGAAGGCGTCCCCCTTGGGTAGCAACTCTAGAGAGAAGAGAAGAGAGATTGAGGAAGAAAAGATCTGTATTTCAATCCATGTTATAAAGCTCTAATACAACCTATGTATTTATACATAGCTATTAGGCTTGACCAAAAATATTTCTAGCTAATCCAATACGTGAAAGGATACATAATAACAATCCTCACAGACGAACCAATAAAAGCAGTTCTTCATCGGCCAGATACTTCTGAAAGAATAGCAAAATGGGAATTGAACTCAAAGAATTCAATATCAAGTTTCAACCTCAACTATCAATTAAAACTCAAATACTGGCTAATTTTATGGTAGAATGCACTATCCCAGATCTGGCCAAACTTGAGCAGCAAGAGGCCGACACTTCTGATTTGCAGCCAAACTCTCCTGAAGAGAAAGTGGACCTTCCTGAAGATTTTTAGGCTCTATATGTTGATGGTTCGTCCAATACTTCTAGAGCAGACGTAGGCTTAATTCTTATCAATCCAGAAGGAGTTATTTCTAAGTATACACTATGTTTTGAGTTTTCTGCAACCAACAATGGAGTAGAATATGAAGCTCTAATCACAAGATTGAGGATAACCAAAAAAATGGGGATAGACCATCTGAAAGCCTTCAGTGACTCGTAATTGGTGGTAGGGCAGGCTAGCGGCGGCTACGAAGCTCGAGTGAAAAATATGAAAAAATATCTTGACAAAGTGAAAAGTCTAACCTTGGCCTTCAATAGCTTTGACATTTAGTAGATTCCAAGAGCAGAAAATTCTAGAGCTAACCTTTTGTCAAAGCTAGCTACTTTAGCTCTAAATGAGTTGCCCAAGGAAGTTTTCTTTGAAGTTCTTTAATACCCAAGTTTAGAGAAATCTCAGACTATAATGCAGGTGGATCATGAGCCTGATTGGATCGACCCATTAATCCTATATCTTAAAGATGACATCCTTCCAAGAGATTCCAAAGAAGCTCAAAAGTTGAGAAATCAGGCCTCTCGTTATATCTTATATGAGAATAAGTTATACAAGAGATCTTATTCCCTGCCATTCCTTAAATGCCTCTAACCATCTGAAGCTGATTATATCATGACGATAGTCCATGAAAAAGTATGTGGAAACCATTTTGAAGGTCGATCATTGTCTTATAAGCTACCCCAACAAGAATATTATTGGTTAACTATGCAATAAGATGCAGTTGAGTATATAAGAAAATATGATCGATGTCAGAGAAACACTAATGTTCCAAGGCAACCAGCTTTCCAGCTCACACCCTTAAACGTCCCATGGCCATTTCCACAATGGGGAATGGATATACTTGGACCCTTTTCCATAGCGTCTGGATAGCAAAAATTTCTTTTGTAGCGGTAAACTACTTCACCAAATAGGCTGAGGCCAAACCCATAGCAAAAATCATTAAAACTAAGGTGCAAGACTTCGTCTGGAAGTCAATAGTATGCAGGTTCGGCCTACCATGGATCCTGATTATTAACAATGGATGCCAATTTATAAGAAAAAGGTTTACTAAATTCTATCAGAATTTAAATATTTTTCATCATTTCACATCTATAGCCCATCCTCAAGAAAATGGTGAGATCGAGGTAACCAACAGAACTCTGTTGCAAGGAATAAAAGCAAGGCTTGAATGGGTGAAAAGAACATGGGTAGACGAACTTTATCATGTGCTTTGGGCTTACAGAACCACCCAGAGGTTGCCAACTAGAAAAACCCTATTTGATCTAGCCTTTGGGACTAAAGCGGTCATCCCAGTTGAACTTGGGCTCCCTCAGCACGGGTTGAAAGTTTTGATGAACAAAGCAATTCGTAGGATCTTAGGGCAAATCTTGATCTGCTAAAAAAAAAGTAGGAGAAGGCCCAAATTTGGATGGCAGCTTACAGGCAGAGAGTGGCTCGGTATTATAATTCCAAAGTCATGAGCAAAATATTCAAAGTCAGAGATCTGTGTTACATCAAGTAGAGATTTCTTAACTCCAAAATCAAGGCAAGCTTGCTCCAAACTGGGAAGGCCCCTACAAAGTCGAGGAGGTCATCCAATCAGAAACTTACTACATAAAAGAGCTTGGAGAAGCTACCCTCCCATGACCTTAAAATTCAAAAAATCTATGAATGAACTATCGATAACTATACTTCAATAAAAATTCTTTATTCTTAACATTCTCATCTCTTGTGCAAATTAAGTTGTGGCAGAAAATAATCAAGCTGAGCTTCATTTTTTATATGAAGTGAGATCTTGAAGGCCTCTGGTTCTTAAATAGGAGGTTAATCACGTTAAGAATAGGAGGTGGACCTTATCTTGACGTGGGTGAAGATCCTTATGAGGGATATGAAGGCTTCCAATTCTTAAATAGAAGGTTAACCTCATCTTAACAAGGATAAAGAGTGCCCCAGGGAAGAGGTCCTTACAATAGCCCTTTGGTGTTTTGGAAAAAGACCCTTTCAACAGCCCATAGGGAGAGACCCACTCAATGGCCTTTTTGTGCCTTGGTAATTTTATTAGGAACAGGAGGTAGACCTCATCCTAATAAGAGTAAAAACTATCCTGAAGGCCTCTGGTTCTTAAACAAGAGATTAACCACGTCAGAAATAGAAGGTGGACCTCATCCTGATGTGGATGAAGATCCCTACAAGAGATATGAAGGCCTTCATTTCTTAAATAAGAAGTTAATCTTGTCTTAGCGAGGATGAAGAGTCCCAGGAAAGAAGCTCTTATAATGGTCCTTTTGTGCCCCTAGAAAGAGGCCCTTTCAACGGTCCATAGGGAGAGGCCCACTCAACGATCTTTTTGTACCCCAGTAATTTTGCTAGGAATAGAAGGTGGACCTCATCCTAACAAGGATAAAAATCATTCTGAAAGTCTTCGGTTCTTAAATAGGAGGTTAACCACATCAAGAACAGGAGTTAGACCTCGTCTAGGTGTGGGTGAAAATTCTTATAAGGGATTGAAGGCCTTTAGTTCTTAAACAATAGTTTAACCACATCAAAAATAGGAGGACCTTGTCCTGACATGGGTGAAGATCCTTACAAGAGATTGAAGGCCTCCAATTCTTAAACAGAAAGTTAACCATGTCAAAAATAGGAGGAGGACCTCATCTTGATATGGGAGAAGACCCTTACGAGGGACATAAAAACCCCCAATTTCTAAACTTTAAGAAAGGTTATTTCCTAAATAGGTTTAGAAGATCCTTGTTTATAAACAAGGAGGAATGCCTATGAGATATCAGGTCGGGATCATCAGTTCCAAACAACACCAACATCAGGCACAACATAAAAAACTAAGAAAACTACAAGCATTTTGTCCAAACAAGATAAAGAAGAATAATTAAAAAAAGTATGATTTTATTAAATTAAAGTCTAGTACAGAGGTCTCTAGGACTGATTATTAAAAAAAAAAGAGAACAAGGATGACATCTTATTCAAACTTTGGATTGCCAATCCCGGCCATTACAAGCAAGAGCTTCAAGTCATTTACTTTGCTCTTGAGCTCTCTCCTTGCCTCTAGGCTCTTGCCAAGTAGCTTTCGGGCTCTCTTAGCATCCTCCTCAGCCTCCCTCAATCTCTTCCATAAAACGATGGACTCAACTTCGGCATCCTTCTTTGCATCTTCATTATAAGTCATCTAGATCTTCAATTGGAAGAGTTTGGCCCTATTTTATCGTACACTTTGGTTAAATTGGCCAAAGAGTTTCTTAAAGAAGCTACTTCATCTAAATTCTTGCTTGGGCTGGCTTGGACCTTGTCCGCCAATTATTTCTAAAGTCGGGTCACCTTAGCATTGGCCGTCTTGAGCTTCCTTTTGAGTTCATCAATTTGCTTGCACCAACCAATTCGGTAGGTATCATATGATAACTCAACACCATGCAGCTATTTTTGGAGGTCGAAAAACTTCTTCAACCAGTCATAGGCATATTCTTCTTGGCTTTGGGCTCAAGCCGAGCCTTTCTCTAGCTGATTGATCTTCTCTTTTGCCTCTCAGAGCTCGGTCTTAAGAGAGTAAATCTTAGTACGCCCTCTCAAAGCTGGTTGATTTCGACCATAGTCTCTACATAATTTTTCTTCAATTTTTGAAATTTGTCTTTTGTCTTCTTTAACTTCTTATTGACATGACGAACTTCCTACCTCAAATTTTAATGTGGGCCTTCAGGGAGATGCCCTGAGGCAATGGTGCCACTCTGACCAAAGACTGTGCTCGATGGTAGAATTTGCAGGTGAAACTCTGATGTATAAGCATATCACAACACACAGGAGGATGACAGAAGAAAAAATTTAATTGCATTGATTAAAAACTTAAGTACACAAAGATATGAAAGAAAAAAAAAGTATAATCAGTGGAGGTTATCGACCTCTAGAGGTGGAGCAGTAGAAGAACTCGGTATGGCCTCAGCAGATATCGGCCCCTCGGTAAGTGCAGAGATAGGTTCAGCAGGTTCGACGACAATAGGCTCGGCATGAGGAAGGTCGACTCCAGCCGTAGGAAACTCAGCCTCATCTTTAGAAGACTCTCCCAATAGGAAGCCAAGATCCAGCTCGAGAAACTTCTCCGCAACCTTCTTCTGGTAGAGTTCAAACCCCTTATCAAAAGCCTCTTGAGTGAATGCCATCTTGATATCTTCCAACTTCTTCAAAGATCTGAAAGACTTAATGGCCTGCTCTCCCTCAGCACTAACCTTGGCTTCAGCCTTCTTTCTCTTCTCTTCTTCTAAGGCCAGGGCAGTCTTCAATCCAGCTGATGCCTGCTCCTCTTTCTTGAGTGCCTCTTAAATATGCCCAATCTTGGCAAAATGAGTTTCCCTCAGGTGCTCTATCTCGACCCTGGCATTCTTGGCCTCCACCTGGGCAGCTTCAACCTCCTTGATGACCCTTGAAACCTTGGTCTTATGAAGGTTGATTGCCTCCATGTTGGTGAACAATTGGTGCCCCAGCTGCAAATGACAAGATACAAGTTACTACTAGAGAATCTGTGTATATTCAACCAAGCGCAAGAAAGGAAGAGCAAACTACCTCGATGAAAGCCGTATAAGAGTCTCTCATTCTCTCCTCATCAGTAGTTCGGAGAATCCTCTCAATTATGTCTGGAAGGACACAGCCCTCCATAAGGGGATGGACGACCTCCCAGTCATCGAGAGAACCCTGGCTCGGATCGACACTGTTGCTACCAGACCCATCAAAATTTTTTTGGACCTTCTTGGCAGCAGCTCTCTTCCACCTCTTCTCCACCTCTTTCCTCTTTTTGGGTCGCATGGAGGCGACAGTCTCGGTGGGTGAGGTTAAGCTCGGCTATGGTGTGACAGCCTCTTGGACAGGGGCCACCTGGATCAAAATGGCCGAGCTTGTGTCTCTGACTTTGACTCATTTTGATGCTTCCCCAGAGGAGGCACCCCCCTTTCTTTTCTATGCCTGGAACCCAATGGTCAGTTGGGTTAGCTCTTCAAGGGTCATCTCTACAATAATGGATAAGCCAAAGTTAGCAGAAAAGATAAAGGAACAGAAAAGAAAGTACAAAGTATTTACCTTCAGGGTTGAATGGGCTCAGGTCGAGATTGTATAGAGTTTGGTCATCAACTAAGTTGGATAGTAAAAGGGCCTTATAGTTTCTCAAAGTATTGGTGGAGTTGAGGTCCTCCCGCTCTAGCCTGAGAGCTCTACAGACAGAGTCCCTAAGTTTCCCCCACAAAGAAAGTTTTGGGTCGAATGAAGGGCACAATACAAAAAAGAACTTTTCCTTCCAATTGTGAATAGAGAAAGGGGCACCCTTGAGTAGTCCCCTTTTGCCAAACTAGAAAGATAAATACCACCAGTCCTTCACAGAGGGGTGGCACTTAAGGGTGAAGAAGGTCCAGAATAAAGAAACTATGGGACTGACCTCGGCCAGAAAGCAAAGAGAAAGGAATCCTACAATAAATCTAAAGGAGTTTGGGACAACTGAGGCCAGAGATATATTCAAGAAGCGAAAAAGGGCAATAACAAAAGGAGGGATTGGAAGTCGTAGCCCAGCATAAAGAGCCTCCGAATATAAACATAAGTGACCTAAAGGAGAGGCACAAGCTCGACCGCTCGATCCAAGAAGCTCCAATTCATGCTCCGGAGGGACTTTGTACTAAATCCTGATTAAAAAAAGATCTTCTAGAGAAAGAGAGCAGGAAATGGTTTCTGAAAGAGAGTAGGAAATGATTTTTGAGATAAAGACTGGACGAGCTACCTTTCTAGGCTCGGTTCCATTTCTAGGGTCGGGGTTAAGGGAGCTCGAGTTGGACGGACTCCTAGAACGAAAGGACCAGGAGATTTTAGAAGTTATTTTGGATCAAACTAAATCAAAAAAAATCTTCTAAAAATTATAAGAAACTGGTACACAAACCTAATTAATAGAGAAAGAATAGCAACCCTTCCAAGAAACTCCTAAGGATCAAAAAGCAAAAAAAGGCAAGAAAATGCAAAGGGAAAGTTAGAAGACTAACCTAAATTAGCTGATGATCTTAATGGTATGGTTGGGATGATGAAAATAGTGGAGGCAAGCGATGGAGGAGCGAAGCAAGGCGACCTAGAGCAAATAAGATGAAAACTAGAGAAAGAACAAGGGATAAGACAAGCCAGGGTAAGGGAGAAGAGGGGAAGAAGATGCTTAAGTAGTTGGGAGAGCTCTATGGCAATTATGATTGCGAATCGCCTACACCAAATCCCCGTCCGTCGTGTGTCTTTCTCATCATGGCAGCAGTAGACATCTAATGAAATTATTATGGTGCCGTACATTCGAGCTCCACGCCAAGAAAGATTTCAAAGGTCGAAGTCGTCTTGGGTCACTCAGTAATAAAGAAACTTTCGTACCAGTCCAAATGAGCCAAAACTTTTCATCTCTCAAAAGTGAGAAGCCAGAAAGAACTTTAATGGTCTCAAATTTTGGTACTCCCTTCATCTAAATTTTGAACTCAAAAGTAAGAAAATAAGTATTGGGGGTAACATAGCTCCCGCCAAAGTCTAATTAGATGTTCAACCTTTATATAGTGCTATTTATAGTCATGATGGCCAAGTTGATTACCTAGTCCAGGTAAATTCTGAAAAATCGACCTTCAGATCTTGTGCACCGGTCGACCTTCTCAACGATAATTCCACCAGTTTTCTCCTGATAACAGCAGACCTTGCCAAACCATATTATGAACTTCAGCCAGATGAACTTGAATAGTGAAAGCTGCTGGTTTCAATTCCTAGCCCAGAATGGATAGCAGTTGCCCCATGAATACGGGACTCAGGTATTGCCCGATCTTGACTAGTGGTCAATCTTGAAGGTGGCTGAATTTCTCTACTTCACTCTGCAGATAGTAAATCTTGCCAATCTCACACCAAGGACTTCAGATAAATGAATTTGAGCTAGCAAGAGGCCTTCACCATCAATATAAGTCCAACCATTAATTTGGAATAAGTAGTAGCCACTACGCAAGGAATGGATCCCAGTACACCTCTATCCCAGCTTCGAGTCGATCTTGGATATTCATCAAACTTCCTCCAGAGAGCATGGCCTTAGTTCTAATTGAAGAACCTACTATCCTTTCTGACTTCTAGCCCTTTGAACCAAAGCATTTATACCCACCTTCGACCGACCTTGAAGGTGGCTGAAATTTTGAGTGCAATCAAGATAGCACCAAGAGGATCCAAACTCAGAACCCAGTTATAAGTCCATCATCCACTACTTAGAAGTCGATCTTCAAGCTCAGTTAGCCCGACTTTAAGTTTTCAATCACCACATGAATAGCTCTCTACTAAGCTTAGAAGCCTCTAATCTTTCTTCCAAATTTTAGCAAATAAAATCCAACCGCTAGCAAGTCACGATAAATGACAGACCCCTCTCTATAATAAATTTCAGATGGCCCAAACAACCTTTTGATATTCTATTATGGCTGTCACTATTATTCTATTATAGGCTCTATCTATATAAAGCGCCCTCCAGATACGTTGTTCTCTCTAAGCTCTCCACTCTACTCTATTCTCTTATATTCTCCTATGTACTTGTTGGCTAGAATACTAACATGACCATCGATTGGAGGGTCCACGCCTGAGTCATCCACCTTTGATCCGAACTTTGTCATGCAGATCTCATCAATGGGATCATCTCCTCCAACTCCAGCGAACTCTGACATCCGATCATTTTTTGCACCAACACCTAGGATCAACAAACTCTCTATTTTTATCTCTAAATCATCTAACCCCAAGATATATTAAGGTATTATCTTCATGCAAGCTTTTTTATTATATATATATATATATATATATATATATATATATATTTATTATATGGTTAGTATAATGCCTTGATCCCTAAAGCTTTCTTTATGATCCTTGTAGCGAGATTTTTGCCAATGACTTCCAAACTAGTTGTCTTTAGGACATTACTGGGCTTACTAGGCTTTTTCATATTTCCCACTATTTGAAGCGAACATCGTTGCTTGCTTAAGCAAAGAGGCCTGGTTAATAGGTGAAAATAATGCTTAGAGCTATTTTTATTTATTTATTTTTTTTGAATAAAGAAACTTTGTATTTGTCAACATATTACTTCCATACACACCCAAGAAGTAGATTTTTCTTTGATGCTAATAGGGAGGATTGAAATTATCCAAAAATTGTTTTAGTTCTAACTTAACCTTTTTATTAGATTCTATTAATATGTGACCCTTTAATATTTCAAAAATAATCTAGATAGTACATCAATTACTTATCAAAATGTATGATTAACCTCAAGTCCAAAGTATGAAGGAAGAAGGTAGCTCCTAATAATATTATCATTATATTAAACCAAAAAAAAAATTGAATTAAAGCATAATAGGGTATATGAAAATGAATGCACCTGACGATGAAGAGTCTTCATTTAGCTCTCCCCCCACCCCAACTTAGCTAACATTATCTGTAGTGGAGTAGCATCCCTACAAAAGATATTCAGGTAGGACTTGATTAACCTAATCAAAATGCAAAAGACATGAATTAAAATATAGGAGCTAGGTTACCTCCTGAAGTACTAAGTTTAAAGTCTTCAACCATACTTAACTTGGATAAAGGGTCAACCAATATAAATAGGCTCATGGAGAACCATGGCCTCCTCCACAACTTTAGTGGGCAATTCCAAGAATGGTTTTTGTTGGGTGTGAACCCTATCCTTCCGAAGTCCGATAGGATATCTGACTTTGAGGAAACTTCATCTGGCATGGACAGTCGTGCCTAACTCCAGTCGGTGAAGAGTTTACGCACAAGCACCGAGACTGCAGACCTTGAACCTGAATTTATCGATCGATCTTCTTCATTCAGATTTCTAGCTCCTTCGAATATCCCTAGAAAATATAGGACATTATAGATTTTGCTCAGACAAACTTGAACAATAATGACAACCCCTAGGAAGCTGAGTAATAGGTCTAATTATGGAATAGTTTAGTCGACCCTGGCACTACTTGAACCTCTTCCCAATAAAAAAAAATCATCCAAGCTGTTCGATATTGGACCAATGTCGGATCAACAGAACTTCTCTCCAGATGAACTCCTACAATATACTAAGGGTGGTAGACTTTAGGATTCCTATATCAAGAGCTCTGAACACATAGGCTAAAGGACCTCATCCCCTTTTTTGCAAGCCTCCAAACAGTCTCGAAAGCAGCTGAGCTTCAAAGGAATAGATAAGCAGCCGGAGTTCTCCACCAGCTGAATTTCTTTCAAAATTCTTCCTTAATCGAGCTTCTTCGTTAGTCAAACTCCATCCGGATTGCTTCAATGGACCTCCATCCAGATTCTTCCAATAGATCTCCATCTAGATCCTTTCAGTAGAACTACTTTTGGATTCCTCCAGCAGACTTTCTTTAGGATTTCTCCAGTCGTAGGACCTCCGAGCCCCTTTTAGCTAAACTTTCTATTGGAAAATATGTCCTAAAGCCAATCATCTAAGTAGTAGATGATTGAAATTAGTATATGAATTATCTAATAATAATAGTTATTTGGCTGGTTCATCATAAAAGTTCTATCTTTCTTAAATGAACTCCTAAATTATGATGAAGTCCTTAGAACCATAATCAATTAATAAAGAATGATTTATCAGATGGTTCTTAAATTATTCATGATCAAATGATAAGTTATTAATAAGGATGATAACTTATCGAGTGTAGGTCGCTGTATGCCATATGCATTGGTTATCCTCGTAACCAAGTGGTGTGGAGATATCGGTATGGCATCCTGGTGAGATGTAGGAGTATATTTGCACTGAATGTGATCAATATAGCACTCTACTATCAAAAATAGCTAGCTAAGGCCAATGGATATAAGTGTTCCTCTGACCTGAGATCACCATGATGATTTGCAAGCAACTTACTGTATTTTGATGCCAGACTGTCTGTATTTCTAATATAGATTCGAAAGATTTTTGGATACAGTCAAGTGCTTGTAAAGTCAGTGTGTGAGTCAAGATGGGATTGACCACTCTTGATTAACTTCAGAAAGAGAATGACTCGCTGTGTTTTAATTTAGCAAAATCTAGGCCTAGGTAATCCTCGCATGGTGTCATGGGATTTACAAAATTTTGAGACACAATAGCGATGACTTGTATGAGTGCTGACATCGTACTCGAGGTCATCTTGAGCATTATTGATCAAAGGAATGAATTATATGATAATCATGGGATAGAATTCTAAGAATGTTGCTTTACATACATTCGACCTATTCGGACGTCGGAAACCATTGCTAGATGGTAACTTTGATTGGTACAAAAATTGGTTCTTATGCTACCGACTTAGGTTTGAACCTATGGGGTCACACACATTAGATCTTGTAATCTGATCAGATGGTTAATTAAAAATTCAAAATCATTTTGAGGTCAAACATTCAATGCGATTGATGTTTGATCTAATGCAAATATTGTAGGAGGATTGATTAGCAATTGGATTGCTAATTGGCTCAATTTGATTGAGCAATCCAACTGAGATCAAGTCTAATAGAATTAGAATTAGTTTGAACTTAATTAGATTAAATTAATTTTAATTTAGGTTCAAAACTATTTTGACCTAGTCAAACATAAAGAGTCCTAGTTGGACTGAGCCTCTCACTCTTCCCTTGCACCAATGGTCCCACACCCCAATATTTAATTCTAGATTTTATTTTTATGATTTTCATGCCTAAGAAATAATTTTTCACACCCCATTATCTTAGGAATTGGATTTAAATTTGATTTGATCAAAATTAGAAAGTAGTTGTGCATAGGATTCTATTTGATAGAGTCCTAGTTATCCAAAACACCTCCTCTCTCTATGGAATTTTCTCCATGCCACCCACTGATATTTTGTGTGCCTTCTCTCCACTTTTTGAGGCATGGCTTTTATGTTCTCCATGCACAAAAATCTAGAGAGGTGTCCAAGAATTGGAGGTCCCCCAAATTCCTTCTTCTTTCCTTGTTTGACTAGGTCTCTTGACCTAGTCTTCCTAAATATTGGGGCGCCTCCTATGAGATGGCTAGAGGACATGATAAATTCCAAAAAAATTATGCAAAATTAGAGAAGAAGGAGGAGAAGGTGTGGAGGATTTGTGGTGCCAAGATTGTTGGAGAAGAGCCCTCAATTAAGACATCAAAGGTTGATATCTTGAAGAGATTAGGTAAGAGAAGATTGTCTTCTCTTATATTTTTCTTTTATGTTTCTCTCTTTCTATTTTATTTATAATTTTTATATGATAAAAATTTGAGAGAGAGAGAGAGAGGATTTGGGCATCGGGATAAGTGCTCCAAGTTGTTGGGGCATGGTGTTAATTTTTTGGACATGATCTGATCATGTCCTGATGAGAGAAGGAGAAGAGAAGAAAGGTCTTCTCTTAGGATTTCTTAGAGAACCTCTCCTCTCTAATTTCTATGAGAATTTTATATGATAAAAATAAATATTAGATCTAAAAACTTAAAAGAAATCTTAGAGAAGAATGTCTCCTCTTGTCCTAGCATAGAGATGTTTTCAGGACATCAACCGTTGATGTCCTGAAGGAGAAGATTTATCTTCTCTTAGGATTTATTTTTTATATTCTTATTTTTTAATTTTTGAGAGATCCAAGGGTTGGATTTCTCTCTTATTCTCTCATGTTCTTCATCTCTTGGATGTCCAAGAGATCTGAAGAACATGTATTTGATTAACCATCAGGAGGGATCCGCGAGAAGCTAGCACTTCGAGCAGATCTTCATTCGACGAACCTTCGATCTGTGTTGCAGGTTCATGTGGATCACATGTAGAGGTCAAACACTTGTGCAGCTCTAAAAGTAACAACAGATTTAATTGTGAAGTTCTCGATCCGTGCAAAGGTAAGAGATCTGATCTCTTGGTGACCTAGATGCGATCTAAGGTTAGATCTAAAATTATTCTAGATCTAGGTATTGATATGATCAATACCACTTATGATTAATTTAATTTTAGATTTATATTTACATCATAACATGTTATAGATCCTTGATGTAAAATTTTGTAATTTGATTACATGCATGTTGTAGATTAAATAATTTAATTTATGTCTTTTGCTGCTTTTTATTTTTGAAAAAGTTTCAAAATTTATGCATGAAATCTTATATATTTTTCAACAGTGGTATCAGAGCATCTAGGTTCTTTTATAATATGATCATATTTATATTAGATTAAATCTAAAAATTAAAATTAATTAAAGATCGCACATACTATCATAAGGTTGTCTTGTTGTAAGGTTAACCCCTTACAATGAAAAGGTTGTCTTAGTATATGCTGATCTAAATCTGAATCATTAATAATTTAGATTAGATCTAAGAAAATTTATGAGTCAATTTTTTAATTTAAATCTAAAATTAACTAGATATTTGATCTATTTTAGATTATTTAGATTAGATTTAAATAATATCAGGATTGCACGTACTGTCATAAGGTTGTCCTGCTGTAAGGTTTACCCCTTACAGTGAAAAGATTGTCCTAGTATGTGCTGATCCGAGAAACCTAAGTCATAAATGTATTAGATGAGATCTGAAGTAATTTATGATTTATTTTTATATTTTAAATTTAATTTTAAATTATTTATGATCTGATCCACATGATGTGTTTTATGTTTAGATCTAGATCCTCTTATTGCATATGTTGATATATAATTTTTATTTTGAATCTAGAATGTATATGTATAACATATTTATTTTATAGAATTTTAATTAAAAACTTACTCTCTACAAAACCATAGATTCGAAACCCTAGGACATGATCTAAATAATGAAATAAATCAGATCTAAAATCATGTATTGAATATGATTCAATATAAATTATTTATAATTTGAAAATATTTCAAATAATAAAATCAAAAACTAGTTCTGAGGTTCCATAAATTTAAACTTTGAACTTAATTAAGAATTAAGTGATTGTTTAGGATCTAGGTTTGCGATTTGAAGATCCTAAGATAATTTCATAAAACTTGGGTTAAAGATTAAATGGGTTAGTTTTGATCAGGTCATTAACTGGGTTAGACCTAGGGTTAGATTAAATATGGACTTAGTTAAAAAATTGATTAAAACTAATTAATAGTTAATTAGGATTAGGTCATTTCTTTTCTATAGATCAATTCAATAGTTGTAGTTGATCAAAGTCCATATATCTAACAAATGGACCTGATCGTAGCTCAGTGATCGAACTCGAGTCTTTAGGCAGACCAAATTAAAATTGATAAATCAATTGGTGTCTAAGGTAAGTCTGGCTTTTTAGATCGATGGTTTTTAATTGACAGCCCACTTACCTGACCATTTTTTATGGTATCTAAGGCAAGCCTTGGCAGACCCTCCCACCGATCTCACTTACTTGGCCAATGTGGTTAATCAGATTTCGATTAGATTGCTTATTGATTCGAGCTAACCCATGTCATATAGAAAATCAATGAGACTAATTTCATTCAGTGAGACTGATATAGGTGCCCATGGACCAAAATTGATCATAATCCTCATTAATGACTTGTGAATTCAATGGGATGACCTGACTTGGTTAAGTTAGTGGGAGCAAATTGGTCCATGTCCCTTCTATCCTTAAATCACTAATAATTTAAATTTTCTAAAATTATTAGGTTCTTAAAATAATGAAGTTATGGAGATAACCGAGTCATAGACTCCCATTAAGGTGTTTGATAATGAGTCCATTAACTCAATAATCATTGGAGGCCCATAGTAAAGGAAATCGAACAGGATTTAGGGCATGCTTTTTGAAAACTATTGTCAAATAAAATACAACGGAAGCTAAAATTAATCTAATATTAATTCTATAATATGCATTGATCTTATCAATTATCCTACTCAAGATCTAGACATAGTAATATATAATAGAAAAATAAAATACAATCGATCAGCAAATCATATTTGCTGACCAATATGAGTTCAAAACTCGATACCTATGCACAGGTAGCTGATCTCCATGATCTAAATCCACCAAAATAGGCTCTGGCATTATGCTATATATGCACACTTGTCCGACCTCTATGGTTGGTTCACACGGAGCTCCTGATCCCGATCAGCCCCACTAGAGTGCTAGATCCTTGCCGGGTCCTTTGACGGCTAATCATAATCATTTCGATTGATCATCTACTTTATGTTTTCTCAGACACTCTAAAAAATTAGAATACAAATATTGGAGGATGATGAAGAGGTGTACAAAGTTTGGTGGTGATCCGATACTCACAACACTCGATCTCTCCATCCGAATCTAGATACCCAAATCTAGGGTTTCACTAGGCCCAAAAATCCTGACACACTGAAAACCCTATCACGCCCTCTTTGTGTGGATTTTTTTCATGAAATAAGTTTTTATGGAAATATGACTTTTATATCTATAAACCCTATTTAGATTATATCTAAAAATTGGGTATCCTTAGAGGTGATAATAAGAAGAGAAGAGAGGCATGAGGGAAAAATAAAGTGCTGCAAGACCCTGCTCACCTTCACTCCAAGATTTTTATCACCTAAAACTAATGCCCAATCACATTAAAATTTTTAGCATGAAATACAGACCCCTTCTTGTGCATGCACAAAAATTCTCATAATTTATTGACATGAAATACCATGGGAAAGGCACATGGAAAGAGATAAGGGTTGGAGGTTGAACTTGTTTCAACCTCCCAACCAACATCAAATTCAAAAACCTTCTTATCCCTATCCAACCAGGATGTTTGACACACAGAAGGACTCTCCTTCTATGCATCCACCTTTAGAAAATACACAAAAAAAAATCATGTAACATTTCTCTAGGGGCGTGGTGAATGGATAAGCATGAAAGGGAGTTGGGAAGTTTCAACCAAACCAACCAACTCAAGTTGAATTCAAAATTCAACATAAATCCAATATGATCCAACACTTTGAGTAGGTCAAAGGCAGAAAGAAGAGGGGGCACAGATACTTTTTGTATGTGAGAATTCTCATGCAAAACCAAAGTGTGCGTGAGATAGGGTGTGGAAAAGTCAAAACAGGGTGGCATAGGGAGAAGGAAGGTTCAAATTCAAACTTATTTGACTTAGTCTTAATTGGTCTCAACCAAACCAATTAATCTAGAATCAATTAGATCAGGTTAAATCCAACTAATTTAGGCTTAATCCAACCCAATAAAATTCTAATCAAATTAAAAATTATTAGGACCAGGTTCTGATCAAATCAGAGTCAAATCTTCCATAACAATCAGGTCATCTCATAACCTGATCGGATCAAACCAAATTGAATCCTATTTGATCGGACTTGATCAAATCCTCATCACTCAATCAAATTGAGCTAATTAGCAATCAAATTACTAATTAATTCTCCAATAAACATAGAGTCCCAATCAGGTGGGTATCTGATCAACAGTCCTATTAATATGAAACTCCTGACGAGTTCCAAACCAATGGAACTCTTGAACCCAGTGTCCCAAACAAATCAAACTTATGATCATAGAGTCCCAGACCAGTGGAACTCTTGATTAGAGAGTTCCAAATGAGTAGGACTCAGAGTTCTAATCCACTAAGACTCTTGGTCATAGAGTTTCAAGTCATCAGGACTCACGATCAGAGAGTCCCAAATAAGTAGGACTCAGAGTTTCAATACAGTGGAACTCTTGATCATAGAGTCCCAGTCTAGTGGGACTCTTGACCATAGAGTCCTAGGTCATCGAGACTCAATATCTACCATCAGATCAAGTAGGAACTCCTATTGTGTGTAACCCCATAGGTTCGAATCCTAAGCCGACAGCATAGAAACTAATTTTCTGTACCAATTGATATGACCATCTAGCAATGGTACTCGATGTCCGTATAGATCAAAAATTGCAATGCAACATCGATGAACCTATGGCATATGATTATCATATAATTCATCCCCTTGACCTGGATGCTCAAAGGACGATCTAGGATTTACTACCAACCCTAAAATTCATCCATAGTTTATTTCAAAACTCAGCGTCCATCATATGGACTACCCTGATCGAGAATTTGCTAAATTGAAATACAATGATGCACTTGCTCCAACAGTTGGAGGGGTCAATCCCATTTTGACTTACGCACTAACAAGCCAAGTACTTGAATGCACCTAGTAGCCTTTCATCACTAAATTAGAAAATTAGATAGTTCGGTACCTAAGTACAGTGAGTTGCTTGCAAGTCACCATGGTGATCTCAGGTCTAAGGGACACATATACCAATATCCTTCATGAGCAACTCTTGGCAGAAGAGAGCTCCGTAGTTGGATCACATTCAGTAAAATGTATTCCTAAACTTCACCTGCATGCCATAACAGTATCTCCATACTTCTTGGTTAAGAGGATAATCAACACTTATAGCACATAACGATCTACACTCGATACGTTGTCGTCCTAGATAACAATGAATAATTTGATCGCAAATTAGTTTAAGGACTAAATGATAAATCCTCCTTTGTCGAGTCTAAATAGTCCTAAGGGCTTCATCATAAAAGAGCTCATTATAGGAAGATGCACAAAGTGATGAAAATATCAAAATTATAATTTTATTTATTAATAATTTAAGTATAATTATATTTGGCTCAACCATCTACAACCTAGATGATTGATTTTAGGATACAATCCCAACAACTCCCACTTAGACTAAACCCACTAAGAACAGTATCGAATACCCATCTTCATTTGTGATTGTCAAACTCTTTGATTCCGAGAGCCTTAGTAAATAGGTTGGCCATGTTCTCCTTTCCATCAATCTTCTGAAGGTTGACGTCATCTCATTCCATGATCTCTTGTACAAGGTGGTAGCAACGCAGAATATGCCTGATGCGTTGATGTGCCTTCGGCTCCTTTGCTTGAGCTATGGCTCCAGTATTGTCATAGTAAAGCAGAATCGGACCACCCAAGGAGGGTGCCACTCCCAGCTCATCGATGAACTTTCGCAGCCATACAGCTTTCTTTATAGCATCGAATGTCGTGACATACTCCACCTCGCACATAGAATCGATCATAGTGTGCTGCTTGAAACTCTTCCAGCAGACCGCTCCACCGTTCAGGATAAACATATATCCTAACATACTCTTACTATCATCATGATCTGACTGAAAATTAGAATTAGTATATCCCATAAGTTTCAAGTCAGTATCTCCATAGATGAGCCACTTTTCCTTGGTATTTCTTAAATACTTTAGGATTATCTTTACAACCTTCCAGTGATGCTCACCCGGATCAGATTGATATCTACTCACCATCTCTAGTGAGTTTGTCACATCTAATCTCATATACGTCAGGGCATACATAATAAAACCCACTATCGAAGTATATGATATTCTACTCATACACTCTCTCTCTTGAGGAGTTATCGAATAATCTCTCTTCGAGAGAGTAATTTCATGGTCTATCGAAAGATAGCTCTTTTTGAAATTTTTCATACTGAACCTTTTTAGCACGGTATCGATATACGTTGACTGAGACAATCCAAGCAATCTTTTAGATCTATCTCCATAGATCTTCATCCCTAGGATGTAGGAAGCTTCTCCCAAGTCCTTTATGGAGAATTATGATGATAGCCAAACATTTATTTCCTATAGTGCAGGGATGTCATTACCGATTAAGAGAATGTCATCCACATATAGTACAAGAAATACTACTACAGAACCATTAGCCCATTTATAGGCACAGGGTTTCTCTTCATTCTTAATGGAGTCATACGTTCTGATTATCTTATCAAAATGCATGTTTCAACTCCGAGATGTCTGCTTCAATCCATAGATAGATCTCTGAGGCTTACACACCTTGGACTCATCTGTGGATGTGAAACCTTCAGACTGTATCATATACATCTCTTCATCTAGCTCTCCATTTAGAAAAACTATTTTTACATCCATTTGCCAGATCTCATAGTCTAGGTATGCTGCTATCACAAGCATAATCTGAATAGACTTGAGCATTGCCACTAGGAAAAACATCTTGTCATAGTCAATATCATAATGTTGATGATATTCCTTAGCAATCAGACGGACTTTATAGGTCACCATCTTCCCATCTGCACCCTATTTTCTTTTAAAAATCCACTTACACCCAATGGATTTTATCCCTTCAGGTTGATAAACCAGTGTCCATACACTGTTGACTTTCATGGACTTCATTTCAGATTTCATGGCTTTCAGTCACTTATCGGAGTTAGACCTCTACATGGCATCCATGTCGGTGATCGGATCCTCGTCATTCTCTTCGAGTTTGATAGGATCACCATCCCAAACTAAGAAATCATAGTATCTGTCTGGTTGATGCGGTACTCTACCAAATCTCCTTAAAGGTGCATCTTCAATGGGCTCTAGATTTGATCTTATCAAATCTAGTTCTATAGGTTCACCAGAATGTGTCGATTCTTCCATCTGTCAAACTTCACCAAGCTCAATATTAGAGACAGATGTTCCTTCTATAAGGAACTTCTTTTCCAAAAAGACTGTCCTATTGCTAACGTACACCTTTTGTTCTTCAGTAAAGTAGAAGTAATAACCCCTAGTTTTCTTAAGGTACCCTATGAACAAGTATTTATCGGACCTAGGTTCAAACTTTTCTGGCTACAAATATTTTTCATAAGCCGGATATCCCCAAATCCTAAAGTGATAGAGTGTTGCATATCTCATATGGAGTCTTTGCAATAGACTTGCTCGGAATAGCGTTCAAAACATAACAAGCAGTCTCTAATGTGTAACCCCAGAATGAAATCGGCAGACTCGCAAACCCCATCGTGGATCGAACCATATCCAATAGGGTTTGATTCCTCCTTTCTGATACACCATTATGCTATGGTATTCCAGAAGGGATCCATTATGAGAGAATCTTATTCTCTTCTAGATATGTTAAAAACTCGTTGGAA
This sequence comes from Cocos nucifera, assembly GCA_006176705.1. Lineage (NCBI taxonomy): Eukaryota > Viridiplantae > Streptophyta > Magnoliopsida > Arecales > Arecaceae > Cocos > Cocos nucifera. Next base: position 104,895 of record QRFJ01004407.1, on the reverse strand, counting down.
AGGTATTCACCTCCTCGATCTGATCGAAGAGTTTTAATACTCTTTTCAAGTTATTTTTCTACCTCATTTTGATATCGTTTGAACATTTCAAATGAATCAAATTTATTCTTCATAAGATAGACGTATCCATACCTAGATAGATCGTCAGTAAATATAATGAAGTAGTAGAATCCACCTCTAGCATATATGTTCATGGGTCCACATACATCAGTATGTACTAGATTCAGAAGCTCAGTGGCCCATTCATCTTTTTCAGTAAAAGATGATTTGGTCATCTTACCAAGTAGACAGAACTCACAGATATTCAATGATTCACAATCATTGATGTTAAGGATATTCTCCTTGACTAACCTATTTATCCTATTCTTGTTTATATGACCAAGCCTATAGTGCCAAAGATAGGCATCAGAGACATGATCTAGCTTTGGACGTTTGTTTGATGTGTACATTACACTAACAGGCTATGATAAAATATAAATACCATTTCTTAATTATCCTCGCATTACTGTAACATTATTCATAATAATATCATAATAATTTTTTTTATTGACAAATAATAACCATCCTGGGCCAAAAGTCCAACAGATATTATATTCATCATAAAAGATGGACAATAGTGATAATCACTTAAAATGATATTTTTATCTTTGAAAAATAGCTCAAGAATTCCTAATGCCAGGATTGGAACTTTACTTCCATCCCCAATATTTAGGAACCTATCACCATTCTCAAACTTTCTACTAATTTGAAGTACATGCAATGAATTACATATATGAATCAGACTCCCGGTATCTAATACCCAGGTAGATGTTTCACATACGAAAAAATTACAAGGTGTTATCATATAACATCCTTGCCCAGCAACTACTTGCTGATTTCTCCTATTCAGCCTATTTGGATCAAGAGGATCATTCCTCTTCAGGTCTGCCAGATCAGGGTTGACACTTGACTCCTTATAATAAGGTCCTAAAAGCTTACCACTATCCAACAATGAATGGAACGGACTAACACTAGTTGTTCTATTAATCTGAAAGGAAAATATGAAATCTTATTAGTACTTAAATTAATTAATCCTATAGACTTGAACTTTAGTCTAAAGGTTCTTCCACTATTTTTAGCAAATTAGTAGCCTCTACCTCCAATTTGAGGAATTATACTAACTCCTTAGTGGATACTGAAATCCATATAGACTACAGACGGGCTCGAGGTAGACTCTGGCTAACCCGTGTGTATCTATAAGTAGGTTCACAACCAATTATTTTCTTAAATAATTTTTAGTAATTAGATTTTGCCCCAGAAGCCAATTCAGTTGGCTTTGGCCTCCATTGAAAAGATCTGGTTAGGTCCAACCATTAGCATGATTGAGTTCGATGCATCAAACCAATGATGACCAGGCTCGAGGTAGGCTCTGGCTAATCTAATCACCATTAAGAGAGTATAACCTAATCATCATATGATGGACAGTAATTTCAATATCCAGATGAACACTAGTGTTAGGCACCTCCAATGTCCATCCAGAAAATTGGACTCATTACTATTTACCTTAATGGGAGGCTATGACTTGGTTATCCCCATAACTTAGTTATTTTAAGGATCTAATAATTTAGAGGATTTAGGTTACTTGTGATTTAAGGATAGAAAGGATACGGATCAATTTCTCCCACTGACTTCACCAAGTCAAATCCTCCCACCAACTTCACCAAGTCAATAGGTTAGGATAAGGATCAATTTAGGTCCATGAGCACCTAATTCAGTCTTACTGATTGAAATTAGTTAAACTGATTCCTAGTGATATGAGTCAACTTGAATCACCAAGTGATCTAATCAAACTCTAATTGACCATGTCGGCCAAGTAAGTGAGATCAGTGAAAGGCATATGCCATTAACTCATCAAAGATCGAATCGGTGCGAGTAGTTTCCAATTAAAAACTATTGATCTAGACTGCAAAACTTATCTTAGACACTAATTGGTTAATTAGGTTTAATCTGATCAACCTAGTAATTTTAGACTAGACCGCTTAGCCATGAATCAAGTCCATCTTGGTCTAGTTAAAGACATGGACTCATTCAACTACAACTATTAAAGTTGAGTCAAGAGTGTCCTTGACCTAATCTAATTCAACACTTGGTTAGATTTGATCAATTACTCTAGATTAAGTCCATTCTTCAACTAACCTTAGGTCTAACCTAATTAATGGACCTAATTCATCTAACCCTTTAACCCATAGCTTATGCTTATGTCATAAAATCTTTAATTCATAATTCTAGATTCTATGAGACACTTAATTCTTTTAATTAAGTTTTTGGACTGATGGATTGGAGTTCGGCATTTCAAAAATAATTTTTAAATTTTGAATGATTTTATTTTCTATTCACCAAATGGGTTGACTCATTTCACAAATGGGTCAGCTCATTTCATAAACAGCAATCCTATTGCTAATCTCATAACAAAAAATAAGGCATATTAAAAATTAAACCATGAATTATCTTTTAGATCTAATCTAAATATATTCATGTTTAACTTTTTAATTAAAATAATTTCAATCAAATTCTTTCACTATTCATCTTAATGAATGAGTTCACAGTGGCACCCCTACCACCATAAGGGATCTCCACTGAATGGGAGGAGATGGTCTTTAAACCATACTTGTCCCTCATGACTGAATGACTTGGTGGCTCATTCACCCTTGATTACTAAGTTATTTGGATTAAATACATATCAAATATGTAAGCATTTAATCTTTCTAATTAACATATTAATATGTCAAGCAACCCTTGCTTTGATACTATTTGAAGAAAATCGAGCAAGATTTAGGGCATGCTTTTAGAAAATATTTTTCGAATAAAATAAAGCAGAAGTTAAAATTAATCTAGTATTAATTCTATAGCATGCATTGATCTAATCAATTATCCTACTCAGGATCTAGACATGGTAATATGTAATAGAAAAATAAAATATAATTAATCAGCAAATCATATTTACTGATCGATATGAGTTCAGAACTCGATACCTGTACGTGGATTGCTGATCTCTATGATCTAAATCTACCAAAATAGGCTCTGGCATTGTGTTATAGCCGCACACTTATCCGACCACTATGGTTGGTCCACACGGAGCTCTTGGTCTTGATCAACCCAACTGGAGTGCTAGCTCCTCGCCAGGGCCTTTAACGGCTGATCACAATCGATTTGATCGATCATCTACTTTTTGATTTTTTAAATACTCCAAAAAATTAGAACATAAATACTGGAGTATGATGAAGAGGTGTACAAAGTTTGGTGGTGATCCGATCCTCACAACACTCGATCTCTCCACCGAAACCTAGATACCCAAATCTAGGGTTTCACTCGGCCCAAAAATCCTGACACACTGAAAATCCTATCACACCCTCTCTGTGTGGAGTTTTTCCATGAAATAAGTTTTTATGGAAAGTTGACTTTAGATTTTTCTATGAAAACCCTATTTAGATTATATCTAAAAATTAGGTATCCTTAGAGGTGAAAATTAGAAGATAAGAGAGGCATGAGGGAAAAATAAAGTATTGTAGGACCCTACTCACCTTCACTCCAAGATTTTTCACACCCAAAACTAATGCCCAATCATATTAAAATTTTTGCCACTAAATGCAAACTACTTCTTGTGCACACACAAAAATTCTCATAATTTATTGACATGATATACCATGGGAAAGGCCCAAGGAAAGAGATAAGGATTGGAGGTTGAACTTATTTCAACCTCCCAACCAACATCAAATTCAAAAACCTTCTTATCCCTATCCAACGCCCACCTCTAAATGTTTGATGCGTAGAAGGACTCTCCTTCTATGTGCCCACCTTTAGAAAATGTACAAAAAGAAATCACGTAACATTTCTCAAGGGGCGTGGTTAATGGATAAGCATGAGAGGGAGTTGGGAAGTTTCAACCGAACCAACCAACTCAAGTTGAATTCAAAATTTAACTTAAATCCAATCTGATCCAACACTTGGATCAGGTCAAAGGCAGAAAGAGGAGGGGGCATAGGTACCTTCTATGTGTAAGAATTCTCATGCAAAACCAAAGTGTGCATGAGATAGGGTGTGGAAAAGTCAAAGCAGGGTGCCGTAGGGAGAAGGAATGTTCAAATTCAAACTTATTTGACTTAGTCTTAATTGGTTTCAACCAAGCCAATTAATTTAGATCCAATTAGATCAGGTTAAACCCAACTAATTTAGGCTTAACCCAATCTAATAAAATTCTAATCAAATTAGAAATTAATTAGGTCCAGATCCTGATCAAATCAGAGTTAAATCTCCCATAGCGATTAGGTCATTTCATGATCTGATCGAGTCAAATCCAATTGAATCCAATTCAATCAAACTTGATCAAATCATCATCGCTCAATCAAATTGAGCTAATTAGCAATCAAATTACTAATTAATCCTTCAATAAACATAAAGTTCCAATCAAGTGGGTATCTGATCAATAGAGTTCCATCAATATGAAACTCCTAAAAAGTCCAAAACCAATGGGACTCTTGAACCCAGTATCCCAAATGAATCAAACCCATGATCATAGAGTTCTAGACAAATGTGACTCTTGATCAGAGATTTTCAAATGAGTAGAACTCAAAGTCTCAGTCCACTAGAACTCTTGGTCACAGAGTCCTAGGTCATCAGGACTCACGATCAGAGAGTCCCAAACAAGTAGGACTCAGAGTCCCAATCCAGTGAGACTCTTGGTCACAGAGTTTCAACCCAGTGGGACTCTTGACTATAGAGTCCTAGATCATCGAGACTCAATATCAGTCATCAGATCAGGTAGAAACTCCTATTGTGTGTGATCCCATAGATTCGAATCCTAAGTCGGTAGCATAGAAACTAATTTTCTATACCAATCGATATGACCATCTAGCAATGGTACCCAAAGTCTAGATAGATCAAAAAATTATAATGCAATATCGACAAACCTATGGCATATGGTTACCGCATAATTCATCCCCTTGACCTCGATGCTTAAACGACGATCTAGAATTTACTGCCAACCCTAAATTCATCCACAGTATATTTCAAAACTTAGTATCCATCATATGGACTATCCCGATCGAGGATTTGCTAAATTAAAATACAATGATGTACTTGCTCCAATAGTTGGAGGGGTCAATCTCATTTTGACTCACGCACCAACAAGTCAAGTACTTGACTGCACCTAGTAGCCTTCCATCACTGAATTAAAAATTTAGATAGTTCGGTACTTAAGTACAGTGAGTTGCCTGCAAGTCACCATGGTGATCTCAGATCTAAGGGACACATATACCCATATCCTTCATGAGCAACTCTTGGCAGAAGAGAGCTCTGCAATTGGATCATGTTCAGTGAAATGTACCCCTATACTTCACCTGCATGCCATAACAGTATGTTCATACTTCTTGGTTAAGAGGATAACCAATACTTATGGCACACAACGACCTACACTCAATACGTTGTCATCTTAGATAACAATAAATCATTTGATCGTGAACTGGTTTAAGGACTAAATGATAAATCCATCTTTGTAGAGTCTAAATAGTCCTAAGAACTTCATCATAGAAGAGCTCATTATAGGAAGATGCATAAAGTGATGAAAATATCAAAATAATAATTTAATTTATTAATAATTTAAGTATAATTATATTTAGCTCAACCATCTACAACATAGATGATTGACTTTAGGATATAATTCCCAACACATAGGCCTAGTGCTTTTTGACTAATAAAATTATTATTCATCATATGATGATTTGGATGTGTCTTGAAGCGTGCTAATCTATAGCTATGGCAAGTGCACCAATCGATCAAGTAATAAAGTAAGTGAGTAGAGTATCATCCCTAGAGAATAAAAAATAAGTACTGAAAAGCTCTTTCCTATGCTTTATTTAGAAGATCGATTTATGAGAATAAGAAATTAAAATAAAGAAATAATTAAATATTATAAGAAAATAGAGAGAGTGTAATTATTAGGATTTTAAACTTTAGAATAATAGGTTACTAAGACAATCGGTTCACCAACTCAGTCAATACAATATTCAGGTTATTAGGTTAATTTTATTCCATATGATGGTAGAGTTTCCTAATTTATTCACTACCCTTTGGTCCAGGCATAGCAAAACTATCAATATTTATTAATTATCCTTTGGTCTAAGTATAATTTAAATAAATATCAATGCATTAAGTTTTGTGAAATCCTCTAATTAAAATACACTGCATCCAAAGCACACTAAAATTTTTGCATGCATATGAATTCTAATTTGATTCATAATAAAAGGTATATAATCAAGAAGTAATAACATAGATGTACTTAGTCCGTATCATATATGTTCATCAGATCAATTAGAAGATGGCCAGTAATCTAAAAGCATTAAGATAAGATTTATATACTCCTCATGAATAAAATTTAAAATTAAAAATAAATCATACTGAATATTGCATCAAAAGAGTGGCTATACCTTAGCCTTAGTAAAAAAAAATTTAGTTCATGATAACAAGTTTAAAAATAGTAAATAAAATAAAAAGCATGAAAAAATTAGACTGTTTAATTGCTGAAATTGATTGTCCATTGCTCTTAGTGTGGAAAACTCGATGAAGAAGAAGAGAAGCCCCTTGATCGATGTCCTAATTATCGGAAGAAGAAAAAAAAAGGAAAGAAAAATAATAAAGAAATAAAAGCACTTTCTCTTCTCTGTCCCTTAAAAACTCTCAAACCCTCTCTTAAATCTCTAAGGATCTCTCTCTAATTTTTTATTACTTTTTGTTACTATTCTAAAACTCTCTTTTTCGACAGCAACAGCAACAGGATCTTTAAATAGGCTAAGGAGAAGAGTTTCTATCAAAATTCCTTAAAAAAATCCTAGAAGAATTGGGTTTAAAACTCCTAATACAACTCAGATTGAAATCTAGATCATTCTAACCATTGGATGATGATCAAATGGACCAGAAATCACTCAAAAATTGATTTAAAAATCCAAATCAAGTCAGAATCATTTGGACCGTTGGATCAGCCTTGAAGATTGAATCTAGGCCGTCAAATCATGCATAGAAGAGCTTTAGATTCTTAGTTAAAAATCAAAATGAACCTTAATCGTTGGATCTCGATCGGGAGCTACATCCATCGTTCGTCAATGCATAGATTTCATCCGTTCGATCAAATCCCAGAGAACAGCATCCATTGGATTAGAAAAAATTCTCATAATACCCTCTGTAGATTGTGCACGAGCTTGGCATTGCATGGACCGCTGCTTCCTTCAGCCAATCGGAGCGCGCTTATCCCTCAAAATCCTCGAAATGCCCTCTCCTGGTTACTATAGCGGTCCACCGTGCGTCGCAAAAAATTCTGACGTCAGCATGGCATAAGCGTGGCATTAGCGGGTGGTTGGTCTGAGTGCGATCGGGTTAGGCAGTCTGCTAGACCGATTTGAACCAGACCGATCGGCTTTTTTTTTATCATTTTCTTTGAATTTAATTCCAGGCTCATTTGAAGTCCATTTTGCTTGAAATTTATTTCATCTAATTTGAAAAAATAAAATCTTCATATTGGTGGCCTTCTTTCCTGCATAAAATTATCAAAAGTATCAATTTTTTTAAAATAAATTAATTTATTTTATAATTTAATATTTTTATTAGTATATTTTTACCACTTATCACATCCTCCAACTTAGTCATTGCTAGTCCCTTAGCAATGCTTTATCTAATACCATGTTTCAATAAGATCATCCATCAAAAAAATAAATCTAGAGTTAAAGATCAAAAAATTTAGAAAATATCACTAACTAAGCATTGAGCTTCAGAAGTAAATTTTGCGGTCGGTATAATTAAAAACTTTCTTAGAGTACATCAAAGATCTATAGCTCTTATGTTCGTGATGATTAACTTTAGCATTTCAGTGTTAATTTAAAGGACAAAAGTATCCTCTCTTATCACCCATTTTGGTTAATTTTCTATACATTCCCAATTTTATACTCATGAATTAAGGTAGCTTTTTACACTATCTTTTTTTTAATTATTTACTTCTTTTTTTTTTATGTGCTGAGCATCCTGGCCTTTCCTCCATAATTTTACGTAAATTTTCATACTTGACCTAGGTGCAGAGACCTAATTACTAGACTTTGGGCAATCCACATATACTCTATCTTTTGCACTTTATTTTTAGGTAGGTAGCCCTTTCCTTAAATTCAAGTTTCTTTGATTAGACTGTATATTAATTATCAATTTTCAGTGATAATTGAATCCTCAATTAGCCTTATAATTAATACCTACTTTGCCTTATTAGTGTGCATGTGCAATTAGAAGTGCTAATAGTCTTTTGATGACCTAAGTAGGTTGCTAAAATTCTGACCAACTAATCTACTTCTTAACTCTTTACATTCATTAGCAGATACTTCTATCTTTTATCACTTGTCCAGTCTATCTTGTTCAAGATTTTCTTCTTGACACATGGTTAAATTTTTTTTTTTACCCCTCAACTTATTCTATGTTGTCTCAATGGAGAAAGAAAAATAAAAGGTGCAATAAAGGATAGGAAGGAATACACCTAATTTGGTTTAGTCTGGTTCTTTGAAGTTTTGAAATTTTGCTTGAGCTCTCATTAATTTTTTTCTGCAAAATTAAAAATACACACCAAAGTAGTAAAAGAGCAACAAGAAATTACTGAAAAATAAAAAAAAATGATCAAAACTACAAAGAAAAGAAACAACCTATCTAGTAAGTTCTGATTTATAGTCTACAGCTTGACTTTCTTAAGACTCTAAGTTGAATCAATCTGGTGCCACTTCAATTGAAATACTTCCATGTTTGATTGAGCTCTCTTTCAATTGGACATTGCTAGCTTTCATAGTCTCAAACCTATTTTCTACAGAATTCTTATATACTAAATTATCAATAATATCAATTAGAAAATAAGTTTGATTATCATCAGGATGTTTAGTATCTTTGAAAATATTAAAATTAACTTATTCATCTTGGATTCTAAGAATTAATTTTCCTTGTTGAACATCTATTAAAGCTCCTCCAGTAGTTAAAAAGGGTCTCCCTAAGATAAGGGGTACATCATAATCTTCTTCCATATCAAGAACAATAAAATCAACAAAAAAAATAAACTTATTTATCTTTACCAAAACATCCTCCACTATACCTCTTAGATATTTGATGGATCTATCGGCTAATTGAAGAGTAATAGTGGTAGACTTCGGTTCTTCTAGACCAAGCTTCTTGAAAATAGAAAAAGGCATGAGATTAATACATGCTCCTAAATCACATAAAACTTTATCAAAACTACAATCACCAATAATGCAGGGGATAGTAAAACTCCCTGAATATTTTAGCTTCTATGGTAATTTATTTTGAAGTATTGTTGACCATTCTTCATTCAAATTTATTCTCTCATGCTACTTCAATTTTTTCTTATTTGTTATAATTTTTATGAGAAACTTGGCATACCTGGACATTTGAGTGATAGCATCTATAAAAGAAATATTAATATATAAATTTTTTAAAATTTTAAAAAAATTAGAAAATTTCTTATCTGAATGTTGTATTTGTCGCTCTAGAAATGATAGTGGCGGCTCGTAGGGCTTCACATTTGGATCGACAAACTGTATACCTAGAAACCATCCATCTGCTAGTTGTTTTGATGACTGACGAATTTTAGTTAATGGTTCCTTATTTATAGTTGGCTCTTCAGTCTCTTTCTTCTGATGTGGCTCCTCCAGCATTTTATCACTTCTTAAGGTGATAGCATTGACTTGCTCCCTTAGATTGGTCTCCGTGTTGCTGGGCAAGGATCCCTGAGGTCTCTCAAAGATTATCTTAGCCATTTGGCCAATTTGCATCTCTAAGTTTTGAATTACTGCTGCTTGGTCTTATCTATGTTTGGCTTCCAAATTTTTTGTAGTTGCTTCTTTATTTTGCATGAATTTGACCATCAGCTCCTCCATGTTGGACTTTTTTTAAGGTACTTGGAACCCCGGGGGTGGCTGTTGTGCTGCATTTTGATTGCTCCACGAGAAATTTGGGTGCTGCCTCTACCCTTGATTGTATGTGTTGGAGTAGGGATTGTTTTATTGCGGTCTGAAAAAATTACCAACATAATTAGCTGTATCAGTTGCTTTAGCAAAAGGATTACCTGTCTGGCAATTGCTTGTATCGTATCCTCCTCCACATAGGTCACAAGTGATGCTTTGAACATGCATAGCTATTTCCTTCAAGTTGTTGACTTCGACTCTAAAGGATATAATTTCAGTTAGCAAGGTTGGCACGCAATCTAGTCCCTGCATAGCTATTGATCTTTTTGGCATCATGCATTCTGTTTGCCACTGATAGCTATTTGATGCCATCTCATCGATCAGGTCAAAGGCTTCTTCCTCTATTTTTTGGTTAATGGTTCCTCCTGCTACTGCATCAATCATAGAATGATTAGTAAGAGATAAATCATTATAGAAAGTTTGTACTTAAAATCATACGGATAGTTGATGATGTGGACATCTCCTTAGCAGTTCCTTAAAATACTCCCAAGCCTCATATAGTGTCTCTATGTCCATCAGCATAAAAGAAGTGATATCGTTGCACATCTTGGCAGTCTTAGAAGGTGGAAAGTACTTGGCTAATAATTTTTGGGCTAGGACATCCTAAGTTGTGATAGAACCTATAGAAAGAGAATGAAGCCAACTTTTAGCTTTATCCCATAAACATAAAGAAAATAACCTTAATCTAATAGCATCATCCGACACCCCATTAATTTTAAAAGTATCATAAAGTTCAAGAAAGTTAGAAATATGGGCATTCGGATCATCATGCACGTGTCCACTAAATTGGACAGTTGATTGAATCATCTGGATCATCATCGATTTTATTTCGAAGTTGTTTGCTCACACAGACGGTCTCCTGATGCTCGAAGCTGCATCGACTATAGATGGTGTGATGTAATCATTTAATGCATGATGTACTGCTCAAATAGCTTCATGCTGTCCCTCGATCATCATATCCAATCCTAGATTGATATCATTAGGATCTTCAACTGCCATGTTTCCTTCTTGTTGTAGTCTTCTGATGGTCCTTTCAATTTCTGGGTCTAAAGGTAGTAAGTTACTATGTCTAGTATGTGTCATGCACTGAATAAATTTTTAAAATTAAAGTAAGAATAAAAATTAAAAATAAAATTTTAAAGTAAAGCTAGGATCAAAATTTTAATATTATTTTAGACACAATCCTCGGCAACGGTGCCAAAAACTTAATGCATGGTAATCTATAGCTATGGCAAGTGCACCAGTTGATCAAGTAATAAAGAAAGTGAGTAGAGTATTATCCCTAGAGGATTGAAAAATAAGTACTGAAAAGCTCTTTCTTATGCTTTATTTAGAAGACCGATTTATGAGAATAAGAAATTAAAATAAAAAAATAATTAAAAATTATAAGGAAATAGAGAGAGTATAATTATTAGGGTTTTAAACTTTAGAGCAATAGGTTAATAAGGCAATCGGTTCACCAACTCAGTCAATACAATATTTAGGTTATTAGGTTAATTTTATTTCATATGACGGTGGAGTCTTCTAGTTTATTCACTATCCTTTGATCCAAGTGTAGCAAAACTATCAATATTTATTAATTATCCTTTGGTCCAGGTGTAATTTAAATAAATATCAATACATTAAGTTTTGTGAAACCCTCTAATTAAAATACGCTGCATCCAAAGCGCACTAAAATTCTTGCATGCATATGAATTCTAATTTAATTTATAATACAAGGTATATAATCAAAAAGTAATAACATAGATGTACTTGGTCCATATCATCTATGTTCATCAGATCAATTAGAAGATGGCCAGTAATCTAAAAGCATTAAGATAAAATTTATATATACCTCATAAATAAAATTTAAAATTTAAAATATATCATATTGAATACTGCATCAAAAGAGTGGCTACACCTTAGCCTTAGTAAAAAAAAAATTAAGTTTATGATAACAAGTTCAAAAATAGCAAATAAAATAAAAGGCATGAAGAAATTAGACTGTTTAATTGCTAAAATTGGTTGTCCGTTGCTCATGGTGTGGAAAACTCGATGAAAAAGAAGAGAAGCTCCTTGATCGATGTCCTGATTGTCGAAAGAAGAAAAGAAGAATAAAGAAAAATAATAAAGAAATAAAAGCTCTTTCTCTTCTCTCTCCCTTAAAAACTCTCAAACCCTCTCTAAAATCTCTAAAGATCTCTCTCTAATTTTTTATTACTCTCTGTTACTATTCTAAAACTCTCTTTTTCGGCAGCAACAGTAATAGGGTCTTTAAATAGGCTAAGGAGAAGAGTTTCTATCGAAATCTCTCAAAAAATCCTAGAAGAATTGGGTTTAAAACTCCTAACACAACTCAGATTGAAATCTGGATCATTCCGATCATTAGATGATGATCAAACGGGCCAGAAACCACTCAAAAATTGATTTAAAAACCCAAGTCAGAATTCAGTTGGATCATTGGATCAGCCTTGAAGATCAAATCAAGGTTGTCAGATCGTGCACAGGAGAGCTTCAGATTCTTAGTTAAAAATTGGGATGAACCTCAACCGTTGGATCTCGATCGAGAGCTGCATCCACCATTTGTCAGCGCACAGATTTTAGCCGTTCAATCAAATTCCAGAGAATAGCATCCATCAGATCAGGCAAAAGTTTTAGAATACCGTCTGTAGACCATGCGCGAGCCTGGCATTGCATGGACTGCTACTTCCTTTAGCCAATCGGAGCACGCTTGTTCCTATGAAATCTCCGAAATACCCTCGCCTGATCACTGTAACGGTCCACCATGCACCGCAAAAAATTCTAACGTCAACATGGCATAAGTGTGGTCTTAGTGGGTGGTTGGTCTGAGCGTGGTCGGGCTGGGCGGTCTGCTAGGCCGATTTGAATCGGACTGGCCGACTTTTTTTTTATAATTTCCTTTGAAATTCAATTTTAGGCTCATTTAAAGTCCATTTTGCTTTAAATTTATTTTATTTGATTCAGAAAAATAAGATCTTCATATTGGTGGCCTTCTTTCTTGCATAGGATTAACAAAAGTATCAATTTCTTAAAAATAAATTAATTTTCTTTATAATTTAATACTTTTATTAGTGTATTTTTATCACTTATCACACCTCCTAACTTAGTCATTGCTAGTCCCTTAGCAATGCTTTATTTAATACCATGTTTAATACCATGTTTCAATAAGATCATCCATCAAAAAGATAAATCTAAAGTTAAAGGTCAAAAAGTTTAGAAAATACCACTAACTAAGCATTGAGCTTCAGAAGCAAATTTTATAATTAGTACAATTAAAAACTTTCTTAGAGTACATCAAAGATCTACAACTCTTATGTTCATGATGACTAACTTTAGTATTCAGTGTTAATTTAAAGAATAAAAGTATCCTCTCTTATCACCTATTTTGGTTAATTTTCTATACATTACCAATTTTATACTCATGAATTAAGGTAGCTTTCACACTACCTCATTTTTTTTTTTTTAATGTGCTGAGCATCCTGGCCTTTTCTCCATCATTTTATGTAAATTTTTATACTTGACCTAGGTGCAGAGATCCAGTTACTAGGCTTTGGGCAATCCACATATACTCTATCTTTTGCACTTTATTTTTAGGCTGGTAGCTCTTTCCTTAAATTCAAGTTTTTTTGATTAGAATGTATATTAATTATCAATTTTTAGTGATAATTGAATCCTCAGTTGGCCTTATAATCAGTACCTACTTTGCCTTGTTAGTGTGCATGTGCAATTAGAAGTGCTAATAGTCTTTTGATGACCTAAGTAGGTTGCTAAAATTCTAACCAACTAATCTACTTCTTTAACTCTTTACATTCATTAGCAGATACTTCTATCTTTTATCACTTGTCCAGTCTATCTTGTTCAAGATTTTCTTCTTGGCACATGGTTAAAATTTTTTTTTTTTTACCCCTCAACTTATTCTACATTGTCTCAATGGAGAAAGAAAAATAAAAGGTGTAATAAAGGATAGAAAGGAATACACCTGATTTAGTTCAATCTGGTTCTTTGAAGTTTTGAAATTTTGCTTGAGCTCTCATTGATTTCTTCCTGCAAAATTAAAAATATACACCCAAGCAGTAAAAGAGCAACAACAAATTACTAAAAAATAAAAGAAAAAAAATGATCAAAACTAAAAAGAAAAGAAACAACCTATCTAGTAGTTCTTAATTTATAGTCTTCAGCTTGACTTTCTTTGAGTTCTAAGTTGAATCAATCCGGTGCCACTTCAATTGGAATACTTTCATGTTTGATCGAGCCCTCTTTCAATTGGACATTGCTAGCTTTCATAGTCTCAAACCTATTTTCTATAGAATTCTCATATACTGAATTGTCAATAATATCAATTAGAAAATAAGTTTGATTATCATCAGGATGTTTAGTATCTTTGAAAATATTAAAAGTAACTTGTTCATCTTGGATTCTAAGAATTAATTTTTCTTGTTGAACATCTATTAAAGCTCCTCCAGTAGCTAAAAAGGGTCTCCTTAAGATAAGGGGTACATCATAATCTTCTTCCATATCAAGAACAATAAAATCAATAGGAAAAATAAACTTATTTACCTTTACCAAGACATCCTCCACTATACCTCTTGGATATTTGATGGATCTGTCAGCTAATTGAAGAGTAATAGTGGTAGGCTTCGATTCTCCTAGACCAAGCTTTCTGAAAATAGAAAAAGGTATGAGATTAATACTTGCTCCTAAATCACAGAAAACTTTATCAAAACTATAATCACCAATAATGCAGGGGATAGTAAAACTTCCTGGATCTTTTAGCTTCTATGGTAATTTATTTTAAAGTATTGCTGAGCATTCTTCATTCAAATTTATTCTCTTATGCTCTTTCAATTTTTTCTTATTTGTTAGAATTTTTTTGAGAAACTTGGCATACCTAGACATTTGAGTGATAGCATCTATAAAAGAACTATTAATATGTAAATTCTTTAAAATTTTAAAAAAATTAGAAAGATGCTGTATTTATCTCTCTATAGGAATGGTAGTGGCAGCACGTTGGGCTTCACATTTGGTTCGGCAAACTGTATACCTGAAAATCATCCATCTACTGATTGTTTTAGTGACTGACGAATTTTAGTTGATAGTTCCTTATTTGTAGTTGACTCTTCAGTCTCTTTCTTCTGATGTGGCCCCTTCAGCTTTTTACCACTTCTTAGGATGATAGCATTGACTTGCTCCCTTGGATTGATCGCCATATTGCTGGGCAAGGATCCCTGAGGTCTCTCAGAGATTATCTTAGCCA
This sequence comes from Cocos nucifera, assembly GCA_006176705.1. Lineage (NCBI taxonomy): Eukaryota > Viridiplantae > Streptophyta > Magnoliopsida > Arecales > Arecaceae > Cocos > Cocos nucifera. The sequence continues at coordinate 89,610 of QRFJ01004407.1, read as the reverse complement.
TTTAGCCTATTTAAATCTCCAAGTTTTGAATTATTACTGCTTGGTCCTTCCTAAGTTTGGCTTCCAAATTTTTTATAGTTGCTTCTTGGTTTTGCATGAATTTGACCATCAGCTCCTCCATGTTGGACTTCCTTTTAGATACTTGGAACCCCGGAGGTGGCTGTTGTGCTGCATTTTGATTACTCCATGAAAAATTTGAATACTACCTCCACCCTTGATTGTATGTGTTGGAGTAGGGATTGTTTTATTGCGGCCTGAAAAAATTATCAACATAATTAGCTGTATCAGTTGCTTTAGTAAAAGGATTACCTATCTGGCAAAGGCTTGTATTGTGTCCTCCTCCACACAGGTCACAAGTGATGCTCTGAACATGCATAACTATTTCCTTCAAGTTGTTGACTTTGGCTCTAAGGGCTATAATTTCAGCTAGTAAGGTTGGCACGCAATCTACTCCCTACACAGCTGCTGGTCTTTTTGACATCATGCATTCTGTTTGCCACTGATAGCTATTTGATGCCATCTCATCAATTAGATCAAAGGCTTCTTCCTCCATTTTTTGGTTGATGGTTCCTCTTATTGCTGCATCAATCATAGAACGATTAGTAGGAAATAAACCATTATAGAAAGTTTATACCTTAAGCTATATGGGAAGTTGATGATGTGGACATCTCCTCAGCAGTTTCTTGAAATGCTCCCAAGCCTCATATAGTATCTCCATGTCCATCTGCAAAAAAAAAGTGATATCGTTGCGCATCTTGGCAGTCTTGAAAGATGGAAAGTACTTGGCTAAGAAATTTTGGACTAGGGCATCCTAAGTTTTGATAGAACCTATAGGAACTGAATGAAGCCAACTTTTAGCTTTGTCCCATAAAGAAAAAGGAAATAACCTTAGTCTAATAGCATCATCTGACACTCCATTAATTTTAAAAGTATCACAAAGTTCAAGAAAGTTAGAAATATGACATTTGGATCATCATGCATGTGTTCACTGAATTGGATAGTTGATTGAATCATCTAGATCATCGTCAATTTTATTTCGAAGTTGTTTGCTCGCACAGGCGATCTCCTGATGCTCGAAGCTGCATCGACTACAGATGGTGTGATATAATCATTTAATAGATGATGTACTACTCAAATAGCTTCATACTATCCCTCGATCACCATATCCAATCCTAGATTGATATCGTTAGGATCTTCAACTACCATGTTTCTTTCTTGTTATAGTCTTCTGATGGTCCTTTCAATTTTTGGATCTAAAGATAGTAAGTTACTATGTCTAGTATGTGTTATGCACTGAACAAATTTTTAAAATTAAAATAAGAATAAAAATTAAAAATAAAATTCTAAAGTAAAGTTAGGATCAAAATTTTAATATTATTTTAGATACAATCTCCGGCAACGGTGCCAAAAACTTGATGCGTGCTAATCTATAGTTATGGCAAGTGCATCAGTCGATCAAGTAATAAAGAAAGTGAGTAGAGTATCATCCCTAGAGGATTGAAAAATAAGTACTAAAAAGCTCTTTCCTATGCTTTATTTAGAAAACTGATTTATGAGAATAAGAAATTAAAAAAAAAATAAAGAAATAATTAAAATTTGTAAGGAAATAGAGAGAGTGTAATTATTAGGGTTTTAAACTTTAGAGCAATAGGTTACTAAGGCAATCGATTCACCAACTCAGTCAATACAATATTCAGGTTATTAGGTTAATTTTATTTCATGTGACGGTGGAGTCTCCTAATTTTTTCACTACTCTTTGGTCTAGGCATAGCAAAACTATCAATATTTATCAATTATCCTTTGGTCCAGGTATAATTTAAATAAATATCAATGCATTAAGTTTTGTGAAATCCTCTAATTAAAATATGCTGCATCCAAAGCGCACTAAAATTTTTGCATGCATATGAATTCTAATTTGATTCATATCACAAGGTATATAATCAAGAAGCAATAACATAGATGTACTTGGTCCATATCATCTATGTTCATCAAATCAATTAGAAGATGGCCAATAATCTAAAAGCAATAAGATAAGATTTATATACTCCTCACGAATAAAATTTAAAATTAAAAATAAATCATACTAAATATTGCATCAAAAGAGTGGCTATACCTTAGTCTTAGTAAAAAAAAATTTAGTTCATGATAACAAGTTTAAAAAGAGCAAATAAAATAAAAAGCATGAAAAAATTAGACTATTTAATTGCTGAAATTGGTTGTCCATTGCTCTTGGTGTGGAAAACTCGATGAAGAAGAAGAGAAGCCTCTTGATCAATGTCCTGATTGTCAGAAGAAGAAAAGAAGAAGAAAGAAAAATAATAAAGAAATAAAAGCTCTTTCTCTTCTCTCTCCCTTAAAAACTCTCAAACCCTCTTTAAAATCTCTAAAGATCTCTCTCTAATTTTTTATTACTCTCTATTACTGTTCTAAAACTCTCTTTTTTAGTAGCAACAGCAATAGGATCTTTAAATAGGCTAAGGAGAAGAGTTTCTATCGAAATCTCTCAAAAAATCCTAGAAGAATTGGGTTTAAAACTCCTAACACAATTCAGATTGAAATCTGGATCATTCTGACCATTAGATGATGATCAAATGGGCCAGAAACCACTCAAAAATTGATTTAAAAATCCAAATCAAGTCAAAATTTGTTCGGACCATTGGATCAGTCTTGAAGATCGAATCTTGGCCGTCAGATCATGCACTAGAGAGCTTCAGATTCTTAGTTAAAAATTGGGATGAACCTTAACCATTGGATCTCGATCGAGAGCTGCATTCATCGTTCGTCAGCACACAGATTTCAGCCGTTCGATCAAATCCCAGAGAACAACATCCATCAAATCAGGAAAAATTCTCAGAATACCCTTTGTAGACTATGCACAAGCCCGATGTTGCATGGACCGTCGCTTTCTTCAGCCAATCGAAGTGCACTTTTTCCTATAAAATCCTCAAAATGCCCTCGCCTAGTCACTATAGCGGTCCACCATGCGCTGCAAAAAAATTCTGACGTCAGCGTGGCATAAGCGTGACATTAGCGGGTGGTTGGCCTAAGCGAGGTCGAGCCAGGCGATCTGCTGGGCTGGTTTGAACCAGACCGACCGGCTTTTTTTTATCATTTCCTTTGAAATTCAATTCCAAGCTCGTTTAAAGTCTGTTTTGCTTGAATTTTGTTTCATATGATTCAAAAAAATAAGATCTTCATATTGGTGGCCTTCTTTCCTACATAGGATTAATAAAAGTATCAATTTCTTAAAAATAGGTTAATTTATTTTATAATTTAATACTTTTATTAGTGTATTTTTACCACTTATCATGTCTTTCTAATGATGGTTTGGTTGACCAACCATAGTTAGGCTTAATCATTCATTAGTTAGATGCACCAAGTATACTCATGTTAATAGTTGGACCTAACCAAATCCTTACAGTGGAGGCCCTAGCCTACTGATTAGGTTTCTAGGGCAAAATTAAATTACTAGAAGTTGTTTGGAAAAATAATTGGTTATGAACCTACCCTTAGATGAACATGGGTTGACCAACCATAGTTGGACTTTTGTGCAGTCTATGTGAACTCTAGTACCTACTAGGGAATTAAAGTAATTCACCAAATTGGAGGTAGAGGCAACTAATTCGAATAAAATAGTGGAAGAACCTTTAGACTAAAGTCCAAGTCTTTAGACTTAATATAATTCATATACTTAGGTTAATGTTCTCTTTTCTTAAATTAAGGCTAAACCTTAATTGCTTCTATCACTGTTAGACAATAATGACTTATGGGATCCAACTTCAATAATTAGTATCGAGAGTTGAATTTATTTCAGTAATATAAATGGGTTCGTACTGGGGCTTCTAAGCCCAGTCAAAATAATTAGTCCAAGGTAAACCCAAATCAGGCATAGTGCTTCTAATGTTAGAAGAAGGATCATAGGAAGAAGAAATATCTTGCTTCACTTGACCATAATAGGCTGAATAAGAGAAAGGAGCAAAAGTTGCTCATTAAAGATGTTATATGATAACACCTTAAAATTTTTCTGTAAATAATTCTACTACATGGGTATTAGATGCCGGTAGTTTTATGCAATTTGTTGCAAAGACTACAAGTAAGTTGGATATTTGAAAAAGATGAGAAATACCTGAACGTTGGGGATGGAAGTCTTGTTCTAATCCTAGCTTTAGGATTTGTCAAGCTTATTTTTAATAGATGTTATTTTGAGTGATTGTCACTATTGTCCAACATTTATGATAAATGTCATCTCTGATGGCCTTTTGGTCAGAGATGGTTGTCATTTATCAATAAAGGAGATTGTTATGATATTATTATGAATAATATTACAGTAATACATGGATAATAAAGAAATGATATTTAATATTTATATAGCTTGTTAAGTGTAATGTACACACCCAAGTTAGATTATGTCATGGATATCTATCTTTGGCATTATAGGCTTAGTTATCTTGACAAGAATAGAATAAACGGGTTAGCTTGAGAGAAAAATCTCAACATCAATGATTGTGAATTATTGATAGCCTGTGAATCTTGTCTTCTTGGAAAAATGACAAAGTTACCTTTTATTGGAAAAGGTGAAGCAGCTAATAAAGTTCTAAGTCTCATACATAGTGATGTATGTGAACTTATGAACCTAAGTGCCAAAGGAAGATACTAATATTTCATTACAAATGACCTTTCTGGGCATGGATGCATCTGACTTGAATTATTTGAAATGTTTAAATGATTCAATAATGAAATAGAAAAATAAACTGAAAAGGTATTAGAACTCTTCGATCGGATCGAGAAGGTGAATACTTATTCAGTGAGTTTTTGACATATCTAGGAGAGAATTGGATTCTATCTCAAGTGGATTTTTTTTTAGAATACAATGTATCTGAAAGAAGAAATTAAACTTTATTAGACATGGTTCAATCCACTATAGGGTTCACTTGTCTGCTTGTTTTAGGGTTGTGCTCTTATGGTTACTAATTTTACTCTGAAAAAGATTCTGAGTAAATCTATCACATAGATTTTATATGGAATATGGATCGGGCATAGACCTAGACTCTCTCACTTTTAGATTTGGAGTTGATCAATCTATGTCATATATTTGCACATAGATAAACTTGGATCTTGGTCCAATAAGTATTTAAGGATTATTAATTCTACTATGCTAAAGAACATAAGATGTTCATCAGTAATAGGGCATTCCTTTTGGAAAGAAGTTTCTTAGAAAAAGAACTGATGCCTATCAAATTGAACTTAAAAAAATTTGATTGGTAGAAAAGAACCGACGTAATCTAGTAAACCTATAGAATTGAATTTGATCAGATCAAATCTGGAGCCCATTAAAGTGTCACCTTTAAGAAGTTTCGATAGAGTACCACATCAGCTGGATAGATACTTCAGTATCTAGCTCTGGGATAGCGATCCTGTTGAGCTCGATGAGAACAACAAGGATCCGATCACCTATAGGAATACAATGCAGTGATCTGGAGCCACATAATCCAAATTGAAGTCCATGGAAATCAATAGTGTACGGATACTAGTTGATTCACCTGAAGGGATAAAATCCATTAGATGTGAATAGATTTTCTAAAGGATCAGAGTAGCGTAGATGGGAAGGTAAAGACTTTAAAGCCCATCTGGCTATTACCTCAGAATTAGAACATACATTTTGAATGTATGCCTTTGTTTTGAACAAAGATAAATTTTGCATTTGTAATTGGACAAAATATTCTGTAGTGTTATTCCTTGTGTTGTCTATGGATGAAATTCTCTTAATCAGAAATGACATCCCAGCATTGCAAAGAATAAAGGTTTAGCTATCATCTTATTTCTCCATGTACGTGACTAGATATGGTATACTCACTAGAGGTAGTGAGTAGATACCAATCTGATCCAAGTGAAAGCCACTGAAAGATTGTATAGATAATCATTAAGTATTTGGAAAATACTAAGGCCCAGAGACTCAAATATAGAAGTACTAACTTAAAACATGTAGATGTTTTAATTTCAGTTAGAACAAGATGACAACTAGAGAATGTCGGCTCATACCCTAATTATAGGAGCAATCTACTGGAAAGGTTTCAAGCAAGATACTTTAGCCTATTCAGTTAGTGATGTAAAGACATCATGGCATATGATGCTGCCATGTATGCTGTATAGTTGCTGAGGTTTATTAGCAGATTGGGAGTGGCACCCTCTATCGATGGTCTAGTCCTATCGTAGCATTGGAGCCATAGCTCAGACTAAAGAATTGAAGAACCAGCATATTTTGCATTGCTATCACCTTTGATTTTTTATCAGAGTGACGTCGATCTTTAGAAGATCGAAGGAAAAGGAGAACTTAACCGACCCATTTGCTAAGGCCTTGGAACTAAGGAGTTCTACGAACTCAAATGGAAGATAGGATATTTGATATCATTCTGATTGGCTTTAGTCTAAGTGAGAGTTGTTGAAAAATATGTCCTAAAATCAATCATCTAAGTAGTAGATGATTGAAATTAGTATATGAATTATCTAATAATAATAGTTATTTAGCTGGTTCATTATAAAAATTCTATCTTTCTTAAATGAACTCCTAAATTATGATGAAGTTCTTAGAACCCTAATCAATCGATAAAGAAGGATTTATCAGATGGTTCTTAAATTGTTCATGATCAAATGATAAGTTATTAACAAGGATGATAACTTATCGAGTGTAGATTGCTATATGCCATATGTGTTGGTTGTCCTCATAATCAAGTGGTGTGGAGAAACTAGTATGGCATCTAGGTGAGATGTAGAAGTACATCTACATTGAACGTGATCAATGTAGCACTCTATTGTCAAGAGTAGCTAGCTAAGGCCAATGGGTATAAGTGTCCCTCCGACCTGAGATCACCACGATGACTTGTAAGCAACTCACTATACTTTGGTGTCGGAATATCTGTATTTCTAATATAGCTTTGAAAAATTTTTGAATATAGTCAAGTACTTGTAAAGTCAGTGTGTGAGTCAAGATGGGATTGATTACTCCTGATTAACTTCAGAAAGAGAATGACTCACTGTGTTTCAATTTAGCAAAACCTAGGCCTAGGTAATCCTCGTGAGGTGTCATAGGATTTGCAAAATTTTGAGATACAATAGTGATGACTTGTATGAGTGCTGACAGCGTACTCGACATTATCTTGAGCATTATTGGTCAAAGGAATGAATTATATGATAACCATGGGCTAGGGTTCTAAGAATGTTGCTTTGCATACATTCGATCAATCCGATCGTTGGGAATCATTGCTAGACGGTAACTTTGATTGGTATAAAAATTGATTCCTATGCTACTAGCTTAGGTTCGAACCTATGAGGTTACACACATTAGAGCTTGTAACCTAATCAGATGGTTAATCAATGATTGAAAATCATTTCGAGGCCAAACATTCAATGCGATTGATGTTAGACCTAATGCAAGTATTGCAGGATGATTGATTAGCAATTGGATTGCTAATTGGCTCAATTTGATTGAGCAATTAGACTAAGATCAAGTCTAATTGAATTAAATTTAATTAAAAATAGTTTAGACTTAATTGGATTAAATTAATTTTGATTTAGGTTCAAAATAGTTTTGATCTAGTCAAACATAAAGAGTCCCAATTGGACTGGGACTCTCACTCTTCCCTTGTGCTAATGGTCCCATGCTTCAATATTTAATTTTAGATTTCTTTTTATGATTTTCATGCCTAAGAAATTATTTTTCATACCCCATTATCTCAGAAATTGGATTTAAATTTGATTTGGTCAAAATTAGAAAGTAGTTGTGCATAGGATTCTATTTGATAGAGTCCTAGTTATCCAAAACACCTCCTCCCTATATGGAATTTTCTCCACACCAACCTCTGATTTTTTTTGTGCCTTCTCTCCACTTTTTGAGGTGTGGCTTTTATGTTCTCCACACACAAAAATCTGGGGAGGTGTCCAAGAGTTGGACGCCCCCTAAATTCCTTCTTGTTTTCTTGTTTGACTAGGTCTCTTGACCTAGTCTTCCTAAATATTGGGGCACCTCCTATGAGATGGTTAGAGAATGTGATAAATTCTAAAAAAATTATGAAAAATTAGAGAAGAAGGAGGAGAAGGCATGAAGGATTTGTGGTGCTAAGATTCTTGGAGAAGAGCCATCAATTAAGACATCAAAGGTTGATGTCTTGAAGAGATAAGGTAAGAGAAGATTGTCTTCTCTTATATTTTTCTTTTATGTTTCTCTCTTCCTATTTTATTTATAATTTTTATATGATAAAAATTTGAGAGAGAGAGAGTGGATTTGGGTGTGGGGATGAGTGCTCCAAGTTGTTGGGGCATGGTGTTAATTTTTTTGATATGATCTGATCATGTCCTGATGAGAGAAGGAGAAGAGAAGAAAGGTCTTCTCTTAGGATTTCTTGGAGAACCTTTCCTCTCTAATTTCTATGAAAATTTTATATGATGAAAATAAAAAATATTAGATCTAAAAACTTAAAAAAAAATTAGAGAAGAAGGTCTCCTCTTGTTCTAGCATAGAGATATTTTCAGGACATCAACTGTTGATGTCTTGAAGGAGAAGATTTATCTTCTCTTAGGATTTATTTTTCATGTTCTAATTTTTTTATTTTTGGAAGATCCAAGGGTTGGATTTCTCTCTTGTTCCTCCTCATGTTCTTCATCTCTTGGGTGCCCAAGAGATCCAAAGAACATATATTTGATTAACCATCAGGAGGGATCCGCGAGAAGCTAGCACTTCGAGCAGATCTTCATTTGACGAACCTCCGATCTATGTTGCAGGTTTATGTGGATCATATATAGACATTTGATACTTGTGCAGCTATAAAGGCAACAACAGATTTAATCGTGGAGTTTTCAATCCATGCAAAGGTAAAAGATCTGATCTCTTGGTGACCTAGAAGCGATCTAGGGTTAGATCTAGAATTATTCTAAATCTAGGTATTGATATGATCAATACCACATATGATTAATTTAATTTTAGATTTATATTTACATCATAACATGTTATAGATCCTTGATGTAAGATTTTATAATTTGATTACATGCATGTTGTAGATTAAATAGTTTAATTTATGTCTTTCGCTGCTCTTTATTTTTGAAAAAAATTTAAAATTTATGTATAAAACCCTACATATTTTTGAACACTTCCTGCAATTGCCTAAAAGGGCCTCCACATCTACGCAAATCTAGCTATCTGCACAGTATGAACCCACTTACACAAGTGACCTTGAAGGAGTCTGAACTTCTTTGGAATTGATGAAACTCGAAGCTCTTCTCCACCAACGCCTACCTTCTCCAAACTTCAACTATTAAGTTCCAACGGACCAGCATGTCACAACAATGGACACCACTCTCCATAACAAACTCTACGTGGCATGAACGGTCCACTATTCGATAGTTACGACTGTCACCATCAATTTGTTACAGGCTGCATCTATAAAAGGGATCCTCCATATATATTTTCTCTAAGCTCTCTCCTCTATTTCAAAACTTTGCTACTTTCTCTATTGAGTATTCCATTTTTGTTAATTGAAAGAGCTGACTTGACCATCGGAGGGTCTTGCCGGAGCCATCCTCCTCCAGTTTGGACTTCTTTTGCAGGCTCCAACAGCGACCTTGACTTCTCCAGCGTCATCCAGATTCTGCACCAACAGGATTGGCACTAGAGGAAGGGCTATTTTTGTCTTAAGATTTTCTTGTTCTTAAAAGAGTGCTCAGTAAAGATCTCTCTTGTTCTCCCTCGGAGTTCTTCTTCCCCAGCTAATCTTACGAGGATGCCTCTAGAAAGGCTTCCATATGATGGTCAACCACCTCCACGGTCAGATCTCATCCAAATCTGCCCACCCACTTCCCATCCCCAGCCTCTCAATCTCCATCGATGGTAATGGTAGACGTAAAGCAATTTAACCTACTGGTCTAGCAGGTTAGCGGCCTCACTAAAGCAGTGCAGGCCATACAGCAGCAGTAGCCTTCGGTGCTAATCCGATTAGAGCAGGCTTCTTCGAAACCCTAGGATCCAGTTTGGGGATGATCGACTTAGGCGAGTCGACCGGTAACTTCCAAAAAAGAGAAGCAGAGAGTAGGAAGCCCCTACTTCGATCATGATTTTACCCCTGGAGGGATTTTGCTCCCATTCAGCTAGAAGACTTTGGAGATTCACGACTGTGAAGATCTCCTAAACTGAAAGCTATAAGAAATGAATTGACGGATTGAGAAACTCTGCCATGCTCCCTTCTCTCACGGTAATGATATCTACACTGACCCTCCCTTCTCTCAGAAAATTATGCAGGAATCCATCCTGCCGAACTTCAAGCTTCTTCAGTTTGAGAGCTACAATGGGACTAGTGATCCGATCGATCATTTGGATGCCTTTTGGATAATGATGTTGCTCCATGGCATGCCTGACACCATCCTATGCCAAGCTTTCCCCTTCACCTTGAAAAAAGCAGCCAGGAACTAGTACTCAACCCTTAAACTGGGTACTATCTTTTTCTTCGATCAAATGAGCCACTAGTTTGTGGCTCATTTTATCAGCAGCCAACATCCTCGATGAGGCTCGGACTTCCTCATCAATATTAAGCAAAAGGAGGGAGAATCCATATGGACCTATGTTACCCATTTCAATGCTGCTGCACTGGAGGTCCGAAACTTGGATCAATCTATCATAATGGCTGCACTAAAGGGTAGCCTTTAGAAGAATGATCTGTTATTCTCTTTGGAGAAGAAGTATCCTAGAGATTTTGCTAATATGCTGGCTCGAGCTGAAGGTGATGCCCAAGTGGAAGAGGCCTTTAAGGCCAAGGATAGTAAAGCCATCGAAGAGCGGCGAGTGGGTGAATCAAGTATGCCCGCTATTGATGAAAAGCTGGGCGAAGCTCGACCACGCTTCCAAACCCCTCCGAGCGCAAGCGAGCCCAAACTCCTCCTCGAACTCAAAGACAAAGAAACCTAGACAGTAGGGCTCGGTGGGGCTCCCCTCTCAGAACTTCCACAACTATGCTCCTCTTAATGCTGCAAAAATCCAAGTGCTGATGGAAATCAAGGAGCAGCTATCAAGGCCGAAGAGAATGCACACGCATCTTGGCAAGCATAATCCCAACAAATACTACCTCCACCATCATGACCATGGTTACGATACTGAGGAGTGCATTCAGCTCCAAGATGAGATCGAGGAGCTCATCAGACGAGGCCGACTTGGTCGATTTCTGCAGCATTGACCTAAGGAAAGAGAGGATCGGCCAAGGGCACTACCATAATTGAACCATCGAGGAGGGAAGAACAACAAGTAGATCGACTGCCTCTCAGCATCATCAACACCATCTCTGGGAGACTTCGATAAGAGAAGGTCGACGGATCTGGCGGATCAGTAAAGAGGTAGAGAACTGAGGAGCTCCTAACTTTCACTGAAGCAGATGCATAGAAAGTTCAGTTCCTACATAATGATGTGATTGTAATTACTTTAAATATTGCAGACTATGATGTCCGTCCTATCCTTATTGATAATAAAAGTTTGGTCGATGTCTTATTTTATGATGCTTTCTCCAAAATATCTATACCTAATAGCTAGCTTGGACCAATGAACTCCTCATTGGTAGACTTCACTGATGATGCGGTACCAGTTGAAGGCATAATAACTTTGGTTGTGGTTGCAAGATAATATTTGAGACAATCCAGGGCATAGGTGGACTTTTTAGTAGTAAAAGCTCCATCGACTTTCAATGCAAATCTCGGCCGACCTAGTCTAAACATGCTTCGAGCAGTGGTGTCGACCTACTATTTGAAAATAAAATTCTCAACAAGCCATGGGATCAAAGAAGTCAGAGTAGATCAAGCTCTGGCAAGACATTGCCATTCAATTGCCTTGTGGAGGAGTGAGCAGTCAGATCCTTATTTGGTTGATGGGTTGGATGTCCGTGATGATCTAACTAAAGAGCGAGGTGAGCCCATAAAAGATCTTATTTCCATCCCACTGAATGATAGAAATGCAGAGCACACGGTATAGATCGGCTCCAACCTAACGAAAGAGAGACGATAGCAGCTTATCGAATTTCTGTAGAGGAACATAGATGTTTTTGCTTGGGTCCCCGACGACATGTCCGAAATAGATGTTGAAGTCATGGAATAGTGTCTGACTGTTGATCCCAAACATCGGCCAATGAAAGAGAAGATGCGCAGCCATGCCCTAGAGAGACAAAAAATAATTGTAGAAAAAGTTGACAGGCTTCTTAAGGCTGGATTTATTCGAGAAGTCAACTATCCAAACTAGGTCTCCAACATTGTGCTCGTCAAAAAGGCGAATGACAAGTGGAGAATGTACATAGACTTCAAAAAGCTAAATAAAGCCTACCTAAAAGATAGCTACACCCTGTCTAGGATTGATCAGCTGGTGGATGCGACCTCAGGCCACGAGCTTCTCACTTTCATGGATGCCTTTTTTAGCCATAACTAAATTCGGATGGCACCAGAAGACGAGGAGAAAACTGCTTTTATTACTGACCATAGTCTTTACTATTATAAGATTATGCCTTTTGGACTCAAAAATGCAAGAACAACATACCAATGCTCGATCAATAAAATCTTCAAGAAGCAGATCGACTGCAACATGGAGGTATATGTAGATGACATGCTTGTCAAGAGTCAAGCTTTAATAAATCACATTATCGATCTTAAAGAGACCTTCAACGTCCTTAGGAGGTACAAGATGAAGCTGAACCCAACCAAGTACGCCTTCGACATGACTTCGAAGAAGTTTTGGGGATTCATGGTGTTGAGGCATGGAATTGAAGCAAATCCAGAGAAGATTTAGGCCATTCAAGGGATGACTGCTCGAAAATTAATCAAAGAAGTTCAGCACCTGACTGAAAAGGTGGCAGCTCTGAACTGCTTCATCTCAAGGTCGGTCGAGCGATGCATACCCTTCTTTCAAGTCCTAAAATAGTCGAAGAACTTATGCTGACTAAATGTCAATAAGCCTTTAAAGAGCTCAAGAACTATCTCTATTCATCTCCTCTATTAGCAAAGTCTGAACTTGGAGAGGGATTATTTTTGTACCTGGCAGTCTCCCCAGCGGCCCTTGCGATAGTTCTAGTCAAAGAAGAGGCAAAAGTATAGAGACCGATCTACTACATAAGCCAAGTCTTGAGGGATGCCGAGATCAAGTATACTAAGTTAGAAAAACTAACTTTTATCATACTAGTTACAACCCAGAGACTTTGACCTTACTTCCAAGGGCACACCATAATCCTCCTCACTGATCAACCAATCAAGGTAGTTCTTCATCGAATAGATGCCTCCGAAAGAATAGCGAAATGAGCAATTAAGCTCATCGAGTTTGACATCAACTACCAGCCTCGGCCATCAATCAAAGCCCAAATTTTGGCAAATTTTATAGTGGAATGCACCATTTTGGATGAAGCCGAGCCTGAATAGAATGAAGTCAATGTTCCCTGGTTACAATCAAGTTCCTCTAAAGGAAGAGCCAACCTCTCTGAAGATTTCTAGGCCCTATATATAGATGGCTCATCCAGTACTTCTGGTGTAGGTGCAGGGCTAATCTTGGTTAACCCAAAAAAAGTTGTCACTGAATATGCGCTATGCTTTGAGTTTTCTGTGACTAATAATGGGGCCAAATATAAAGCTTTGATTGGAGGATTAAAGATTGCCGAAGAATTGGAAGCAGATAGACTCCAAATCTATAGTGATTTTCAATTGGTGGTTGAACAAGTTAATGGCGATTATGAGGCTCAAGAAAAAAGCATGATAAAATATCTCAAGAAAGTGAAGAGCTTGACTCTGACCTTCAATAGTTTTGACATCAAGCAGATCCTAAGAGCGGAAAACACTAGGACCGACCTTCTCTCAAAGTTGGCATCATTGGCCCCGACTGAGCTGCCTAAGGAAGTCTTCTTTGAAGTCCTAAAACACTCGAGTCTATAAAAACAACAATCTATAATGCAGATCGACCATGAGCCATGTTGGATTGACCCATTGGTTGCTTATCTTAAAGATGGAGCTCTTCCTCATGACCCAAGAGGAGCTCGAAAACTCAAAAATCAAGCCTTCCGATATATTCTGTATGAAGACAAGCTATATAAAAGATCATATTTCTTACTGCTCTTAAGATGTCTTAGACCTTCAAAAGTTGACTTTGCATTATGAGAAGTGCATGAAGGAATCTGCAAAAGTCATGTGGGGGCCACATCCTTATCACATAAATTACTTCGACAGGATTACTGTTGGTGGACTTTGTATCATGATTCTATAGAGTATGTCAAAAAATGTGATCACTGTCAGAGAAATGCAAACATTCAAAGATAGCCAGCTTCTGAACTTATACTCCTGAGCGCCCCATGGTCGTTTGCACAGTGGGTGATGGACATACTTAGACCTTTTCCCATGGCACCTGGATAGTGCAAGTTTCTCTTGGTAGCAATAGATTATTTCATAAAGTGGGTCGAGGCTGAACCTCTGACAAAAATCATTGAAATAAAAGTGCAGAACTTCATCTAGAAGTTGATCATTTGTAGATTTGGCTTGCCTCGAACCCTCATAATAGATAATGGGCGGTAGTTTGCCAAAGTAAGATTTGCCAAATTCTATAAATATTTAAACATCTCCTACCATTTTACATCAGTAGCCCATCCACAGGCAAACGACAAAGCCAAAGTAATAAATAGAATCCTACTGTAAGGTATCAAAGCAAGACTTGAAAGAGCAAAGGGGATGGGTGGATGAATTCTATCATGTGCTCTGGGCATACTGAACTACCCAAAGATTGTCAATTATGAAGATCCTATTTGTCTTAGCTTTTGGAACAGAAGCAATCATCCCAATAGAACTCAAACTTCCATCAGCATGAGTCATGGCATTCAATAAGCAGCATAACTCACAGGACCTCAAGGCTAATCTCGACTTATTGGAGGATAAATGAAAAAAAGCTTAAGTTCAGATGGTAGCCTATAAGCAAAAAGTGGCCCGTTACTACAACTCTAAAGTCAAAGGCAAAATATTCAAAATGGGGGACTTGGTACTTCGATGAGCAGCTGTTCCACAATCTTAGAATCAAGAAAAGCTTGCTCTAAATTAGGAAGGCCCATATCAAGTAGAGAAGTTCGTCCAGCCCAAAACTTATCGCTTGAAGGAGCTTGGAGGAACAACACTCCCATGGTCTTGAAATTCAAAAAATCTAAGAATGTACTACCAGTAATTTGCCTTCAATAAAACTCCTCTATTTCAATATTATTATTTTTTGTTGCAAATATCATGTGATAACTCCTCGAAATAACCAAAAATAGCCCTATTAGGAACAGAAGGAGAACCTCATCCTAACTTGAGCAAGTTGAAGGCCTCGTTAGTCTAAGATGAGATGAGAGAAGAGGTCCTTTCAACGATCCTTATGTGCCCCTACAGCCCTATTAGAAATAGGAGGAGAACCTCATCCTAACTTGAGCAAAGTGAAGACCTCATTAACCTAAGACAAGATGAGGGGAGAGGCCCTTTCAACGGTCCTTATGTGCCCCTACAGTCCTGTTAGAAACATGAGGAGAATCTCATCCTAACTTAAGCAAAGCGAAGATCTCGTTAACCTAAGATGAGATGAAGGGAGAGGCCCTGTCAATGGCCCAACTGTGCCCCTACTGCCATGATAGAAACAAAAAGAGAACCTCATCCTAATATGAGTAAGATGAAGACCTTTGGTTACTTAAGATAGGAGGAGAGAACCTTTCAATGGCCACAACGGGAATAGGAGGAAGGCCTCACCTTAACAGAAGTAAAAATCAATCTCATCGGAAATAGGAGGAGAACCTCGTTCTGACATAAACAAAAATCTCTGGTTATCTAAAGCAGGAGGAAGGTTCTAGTCTTGATGAAAGGATGAAGAAAAATTGATGAAATCGAACATGGAAGGATAAACTCATCCCAGCGTAGGTAAAAAATCTTCGATTATGAAAAGATAGGAGAAAAACTACTTTTTCGATAATCCTTTCAATGAAGTCAAAGCAGAAGAGAGAAATAAAAAATCAACAGGCACTGAATCTAAACAAAGCAAAAAGATGATCGAAGAAAATATTCCTTCATTAAAACCAAAGTTCATTACAAAGTGAAGGTCCACGAGACCATAAACAAAAAGGAAAAAAGAAAAAATGATAAAATCCTAAGAAGGCCCGGAACCCTCAGACTTGGGGTTGTCAACCTCCACTATTATAAGAGACTGCTTCAAGCTAAAGATTTCTTCCTCAAGATCCTTCTTCTTCAGCAGACCCTCCACGTACATCCTGTCAGCTCGTCAGTAGTTATCTTTAGATTCTCTCAATTGCCTCCTCAGAATCGTCAACTCAACCACCATGTCCTTCACAGCTTGATGCTCATGTACTACTTGGATCTTCAGTTGCTGGAGTTTGGCCTTATCCTTCTTGTACGTGATTGAAACACAGTCGAGGGACTCCCTCAAGAAGGCCAGTTGCTCTGACTCTTTATCAACACTGGCTTGATGATTATTGGACAATTGTCTTCGAAGATGAGCCACCTCTTCATTTGTCGATTTGAGCTCATTTTCGAGCCTAGTCATCTTCTCCGTCCAACCAATCCTATGCCTATCGTACCGAGCTTTGGCATCATGGAGCTACCTCTGGAGCTTGGAAAGTTTGTTCGATTAGTCCCAATCGCATCGTGCCTAATCTGAAGACCACGATGAGCTCCCCTCCAACAGTCAGATTCTCTCTCTAGCCGAATTAAGTTCAACTTCGAGGAAACTAACCTTCGCAATTAACGCCAAGGACTTATCACTGGCGCTCTTTCTAAGTTCGGCCAACTCTTTTTCGAAGTTGCCTTTCCTAATGCTGAAGCTCACAAAATCTTTCATGTGTAGCTTTCGGAGATGGGTGACCTCAATCATCGTCTCTAAAGCATTCTTTCTGGATCTCCAAAGTTCGTCTTCTATCTTCTTCAACTTTTTCTTCAGGTGATGAATCTTCCTCTTTAAATTTTTGACTATGTACTTCAGAGGGATACCTTAGGATTATAGCTCAGCATCAATCAGAGATGATGGACCCTGACTATGATTGGTAGAGGGGTTCTGAACAACAACCACCATGACACAAGTATAAAGAAAAAGAAGTTCATTTTTATTCCTCAAAATATTCGGTATACATCAAAAGAAAATGAGAAGAAAAGTACAAATTTATAAAAAGTATTAGACCTCGATCGGTGCAAAGGCAGATGAGGTCAATACATCCTTTGCGGCATTGCACTCTAGAATAGACTCGGGAGCTTCAGCTGCAAGTTCGGGAGCACTAGGGGCAAGTTCGACGATAGGAGAAGTGGCACCAGTGTTGGAGGGACCGGCTCCCTTACTGGATTCATCTGTCAGAAGGTCAAGGTCCACTTTAGGAAAGTTCTTCATGACCCTCCTCATGCAGATCTCAAATCCCTCCAAGAAGGTCCACTTTAGGAAAGTCCTCCATTATTTTGGAGGACTTGAAGGCTTCGACGGCCCTCTCCCTCTCGATGCCGACCTCCTCTTCAGCCTTCTTTCTTTTATCTTTGGAGAGGGCCAAGGCTGCCCTCAGCCCTGCAGAAGCTTTTCCCTCTCTCCATGACACCTCCCAAAGGCACTCGACTTTTGTAGTTTGAATTTCTAAGGCAACCTTCAAATGGTCGACCTCGGCCCGAACCCTCTCAACCTCCACCTGAACCTCTTACAGGGCTTTAGAAGCCTGGGCCTAGCAAAGATTGATGGCCTTCAAGTAGGTAAACAAGCAATGCCCCAGCTATAAGACAGGAAGAAATTAAGTCAGAACTTTAAAAGTGCACCCTTCATTCAAACAAGTTCAGAAAAATGGGTTACCTCGAGATAGGTGGTGAAAGACTCATCAAATCTCTCAGCATCCTCTGTCCCAACCATTTTCTCAATAATGTGTGGGAGGATGCTGTCCTTCATCAGGGATTGGATGACCTTCCGATCATCCAAGAAAGCTTACTCCTGATCGGAGCCTTTGCCACTCAAATTTTCAACCGTCCTCCTCATCTTTTTCCTAGTGGCATCCTTTTTCTTCTTCTTCTTCTCAACGACCTCATGTTACTCAAGAAGCATGGTGGCAGCATCCTCTCAGGATGAGATCGGAGTTGGTGTGGCCACGTCGGACTCAGGGATGGGCGCTGCTTGGATCGGCATGGTCGAGATCGGCTCATCAGTGTGAGCCTTCTTGGATGCTTCCTCCATGGAGCTATCCTTCCTCTTGAAGGACTTGATCCTCTTGGCTAGACGGTTCCGCTCCTTAGGAGTCATCTCTATAGAAGAAAAAGTCAATGTCAGAAAAAGGAAGGAGACCATGCATAATTGGCAGACTATAAAGGACTAACTATCGGATTGAGAGGGCTGAGATCGAAGTTGAATAAGGACTGGTCCTCCAGGAGCTTGGAGATCGAAGGAGCTCAAAAGTTCTTCAGCTTGTCGGTCGAATTCCGATCCTCTTTCTCAAGCCCAAGAGTTTGGCGGACTGAGTCCCTTATTTTCCCCCAAGAAGGAAGTCCTAGTTCCAGGGAAGGATAGGAAATAAAAAAGAATTTCTTCTTCCAGTTATGAATGAAAGAAGGGGCATCTTTGAGCAACCCCTTCTTGTCGAAATGGGGAGACATGTATCACCAATCTTTGACGATCAGATGATGTTTGAAAGTGAAGAAATTGCTAAATAGGAAGATGGAAGGTCGAATGTCGACCATAATGCACAAGAAGAGAAATCCTATGATAAACCTAAAGAAGTTTAGTGCCATGGCGGTGAAGAAAATATTTAAAAACTTGAACAAGTCAATTACAAAAAAAGGTATCGATAGCCGAAGTTCCACCCGAAGGATTTCAATGTACAAGCAAGTTCAGCCAGGAGGAGGAGAGCTAGCTCGATCGCTAGGGTCAGAGAGTTCAAGTTTGCAATTGAAAAGAATTTCAAACTGGATCCTAATCAATGAAAGATCTTCAGGCCGAAGTTTACATGAAATGGTATCAAGGACGAAGGATGGCCGAGGTACTTCTACAAGCTCAAGATCCTTATGAGGAAGGTCCATTAAAGCTAAATGAGCCAAACTTCTGGAACTGATCGACCAGGACTCTTCAGAGGACATGAGGATCAAACTAAAGTGAAGAAAATTTTTGAAAAATCAAAAAAAATAAAATCTGAGACTTTCTCGAAGAAATAGAATGGGTAGAGATGCCAAAAGACATAGATAATCAAAGAGAAAGTTTCAAAAACTGACCTAAATCGGTTGGAAAGAACAAAAAGGCAGCGAGCTCGATGGAAAATGAAGAAGAGAACCCCCAAGAATCGAAGGAGTCGACAAAAGACACTGGTGCCCTAAAGCAAGAAGGAAGAAGGAAGCCAGAAGGAAGGAGAAGGAGATCCGAGCGAAATGAAGCTCTTGTGGAAGAAGAAGAGCTTAAATAGCTATGGGAATCCAAGATGGTTATGATTATAAATCTTCATTGATCAACCTCAGGTTAATGCGTGTCCCACTCACCATAGCGGTAGACTGGCAACGGGTGGAACCTTTATTGCACCATACCTTGAGCAGCGCTTCGATAGAAATTTCAAGAATTTATTTTTTTGAATCACCTCATATTTAAGAAGTTTCGACGCCAGCAAGGAAAGAGTCAGGACCAGCTATTCTGTTGGCATGAAAAGAGAAAAAGGACTTCGACACTCATATTTCTTTACTTCCTTCATTCAAATTTCGAACTCGAGAGTAGGGGGACTTGTGTTGGGTGTGAACTCTATCCTGTCAAAGTTTGATAGGATATCTGGCTTTGAGGAAACTTCATCCGACGAGAATAGTCACACCTGACTCCAGTTGGTGAAGAGTTTACGCTCAGGCACCAAGACTGCAGACCTCCAACCTGAATCTATTTGTCAATCTTTTTCATTCAAATTTCTAGCTCCTTCGGATATCCCCAGAACCTACAGGGCATTGTAGATTTTGCTTAGATGAACTTGAACAGTAATGATAGCTCTCAGGTAGCTGAGTAATAGGTCTAATTATGGCATGATTTGGCCGACCCTGGTGCTACCTGAACCTCTTCCCAATAAAAAAAATCATCCAAGCTGTTCGATATTGGACCAATGTCGAATCAACAGAACTTCTCTCCAGATGAACTCCTATAATATACTAAGGATGGCAGATCTCAAGATTCCTACATCAAAAGCTCTGAACATACAGGCAAAAGGACCTCATCTCCTTTTTGTCAGCCTCCAGACGGCCTTAAAAGCAGCCAAGCTTTAAAGGAATAGATAAGCAGCTAGACTTCTCTGCCAGCTGAACTTCTTTCAGATTTCTTCCTCAATCGAACTTTTTCGTCAGTCGAACTCCATCCGGACTGCTCCAGTGGATCTCCATTTGGATTCTTCCAATAGATCTCCATCTAGACTACTCCAGTGGACCTTCATCTGAATTCCTCCAGCAGACTTCCTTCAGGATTTCTCCAATCATAGGATCTTCAAACCCCTTTTGGCCAAACTTCCTATAGTCATCTAGAAGGGCCTCCACACCTACGCAAATCCAGCTATCTGCATAGCATGAACCCACTTATACACAGGTGACTTTGAAGGAGTCTGAACTCCTCTGAAATTGATGAAACTTGAAGCTCTTCACCGTCAGTGCCTATCTCCTCCAAACTTCAACTATTAAGTCCCAACGGATTGGCGCATCATGATAATGGACACCACTCTCCATAACAAACTTCATGTAGCCTGAACAGTCCACTACTCGATAGTTATGACTATCACCATCAATTTATTATAGGCTCCATCTATAAAAAAAATTCTTCAGATATATTTTTTCTAAGCTTTATCCTCTATCTCGAAATTCTGCTACTTTCTCTACTGAGCATTTCATTTCAATTAGTCGAAAGAGCTGACTTAACCGTCGGAGGATCCTACCGGAGCCACCTCTCCTCTGGTTTGAACTTCTTTTGCAGGTCCTGATGGCGACCTCAGCTTCTCTAGCTCCAGCCAGTTTCGGTGTCAACCAAATTCCATACCAACAGTTTTAATCATTGTCCATTAATTTTAAAAACTACTCCTATGCTTAGATTTTCAATCTTCATGGCCTCATGTGAGAAAACATCTTTCACTAAAAAGGGCCCGATCCATCTAGACCTAAGTTTTTCAAAAAATAGGTGTAGCCTAAATTATATAAAAGAACTTACTGTCTAGGCATAAAAGATTTTTTAAGAATTGCTGGATCATGAAATACCTTAGTTCGTTCTTTATATAATTTGGCATTCTTATAGGATTCATTCCTAAGCTCTTCTAGTTCATTCATTTGAAGCTTTCTATGGCTTCTAGCTATGTCTAAGTCCATGTTCAATTTCTTAATGGCTCACATAGCTTAATGTTCAATCTCAACTAGCAAGTGGCATGCTTTTCCAAATACAATTCTATAAGAAGACATTCCTAAGTTGGTGTTGAAAGTAGTGCAATATGCCCAAAATGCATCTACTAGTTTCAATAACTAATCCTTCCTATTGGCACTGACATTCTTCTCCAAGATTTATTTGATTTGCCTATTAGATACTTCTACTTACCCACTAGTCTAAGGGTGATAGAGTGTGGCCAACTTATGGGTGACATTGTGCAGTCTTATCAATGTTGCAAAGGATTGGTTGCAAAAGTGCCCCAGGTCACTGATAATTGTCCTAGGGGTACCGAAATGGGAGAGGATATTTTATTTAAAGAACTTGATGACCACTTTACTATCAGTAGAGTTACATTTATACTACCTCTACCTATTTGGATACATAATCGATAACTACTAAAATATATTTATTTTTCAAAGAATTTGAAAATGGTCCTATAAAATCAATCCCCTATACATCAAAATTTTAGCTACCAAGATTGGATTTAAAAGAATCATGTTTATCCTAATGATTCAACCTACTTGTTGGCATCTAGCATAGCTTTTACAATACTAATGTGCATCTTTAAACAAGTTAGGCCAATAAAATCCATATTGGAGGACTTTGACAGTAGTCTTCTTGGATGTAAAATGACCACCACAAGCTTGGTCATGACAAAAGGATAAAATGCTTCTAACTTCATGGTCTGAGACATAACTTTTATAATGATCTGGTCAGAATATTGTTTGAACAAATATGGGTCAATCCAAATGAAGTACTTCACTTGAAAAAAGAATTTTTGCTTGTCCTAAGTGGTTTGGTTAGAACGAATCTTACCAATGGCTAAGTATTTGGCAATGTCAGCATACCATAGTTCTATGAACACGAACATGAGCAGTTTGTCAAGAAAAGACTCACTAATTGGTGGTTCACTAGAGGGTGCAACTATTATTCTGGACAAGTGATCAGCTACTATATTTTTGGTTCCTTTCTTATCTCTGAATTTTAGATCAAATTTTTGAAGAAGTGAAATCCATCAAATAAAGCGTTCCTTGGCATCTTTCTTTGAAAGAAGGTGTCTGATGGCTAAGTAATCAGTAGATACAATGATATGAGATCCAACCAAATAGGACCTAAATTTTTTTAGAGCAAAAATAATGGCCAAAAATTTCTTCTCAGTAGTAGAATAATTAAGCTATGCATCATTTAGGATCCTACTAGCATAATAGATGACTTGAGGTATTTTATCAATTCTTTGATCTAGAACAGCTCCTGTAGCATGATTAGATGCATCACACATAAGTTTAAATAGCTGAGTTCAAATTGGTGGGTGAATGATAGGAGTTGAAGTCAGTTCATTTTTAAGGTATTCAAAGGACTTAAGGAATTCAAGAGTGAAATCAAATTTCACTTCTTTAGCTAGTAAGTTAGTCAATAGACAAGCCACTTTACTAAAATCTTTGATGAACCTTCTATAGAAACTAGCTGTCCTAGAAATGAATGGATTTCTTAACAATTTTGGATGATGGAAGATTTGCAATGAGGTCCACTTTGGCTTTGTCAACTTCAATTCCCTTTTTGAAACAACATGGCCAAGAAGTATGCCTTCTTTAACCATGAATTGGCATTTTTCCTAATTGAGGACTAAGTGTTTCTCCTTATATCTCTCTAGAACTAGTCTCAGGTGGTGTAGGCATTCAAAGAAAGTAGAGTCAAAGATGAAAAAGTCATCCATAAAAATTTTTAGAAACCATTCAACTATATTAGAAAAAATGATTATGCATTTTTGAAAGGTTGCTAGTGCATTACCCAACCCAAAGAGCATGTGCCTATAGGCGAAAGTTCCAAATAGATAGGTAAATATGATCTTTTTTTGATCTTCACGGGCTATAAGGATTTAGTTATAACTAGAGTATCCATCAAAAAAATAGTAGAACTTGTGTCTGGCTAATTTCTCTAACATTTGATCGATAAAGGATAAAGGAAAGTGATCTTTCCTTGCAGCAGCATTCAATTTTCTATAGTTAATATAGACCCTCCATCCAGTTTGGGTTTTAGTTGGGATAAGCTCATTAGTTTCATTCTAGATTACTATTATCTCTGACTTTTAGGGTACTACTTATACTGGGCTTACCCATAAGCTATCTGAGATGGGGTAAATAATTCTACTATCAGCAACTTAAGAATCTCTTCTTGAACACTTCATGGCTGGATTAAGCCTCCTTTGGGAGTCTCTAGAAGGCTTAGCTTCTTCCTCCAGGTGAATACTATGTTGGACAATGGAAGGATTAATTTCCTTAATGTCCGCCAAGGTCCAGCCTAAAGCTTCTCGATTTTTTTTAAGAATAGCTAACAACTCTTCCACTTAGGTTGGATCTAGATCTAGTGCAATAATTATAGATAGGGTTTTTGCTAGACCTAGATATACATACTTGAGGTGTTTAGGGAAAGGTTTAAGATCTAACTTAGGTGCTTCCTCAATTGATGACTTAGGCAATAGTTCAGCCATTGTCATGAGTGGTTCAAGAGGAGGCTCCCATATTAGTTTAATCCAATTGTCACTAGATGTAGATATTTTTAGATTCTTGGCTTGACCAAAGATTAAATTCGAGGTCAACATCTTCATTGCTAAGGTCAATTGGTTCATAAACATCATCTTGGACCAATTTCACATTAACGTGTTGGTCTGATTCATTTTTTAGCTAGGTTGAATATATTGAGCTCAATGATCATATTCCCAAAGGAGAGTTTCATAAGCCCATTATAGTAATTAATTTTGGCATTAGCGGTAGCTAAAAATGGTCTACCTAAGATGACTCGGATATGACCTTTACGATTCGAAACTAGTTCCATTTTTAAGATTACAAAATCTACAGGGAAGATGAAACTACCAACCTTAATCAACACATCCTCTACCACTCCTTTGGAATCCTAAAGGATCGATCTGCTAGTTGCAAGGCAATCTCTATTGACTTAAGTTCTTTCAATCCTAATTACTCATAAACAAAAAATGACAATATGTTCACGTTAGCCCCTAAGTCTAATAAGGCTTTATTATTATTGGTGTCTTTAATAATGTTAGATGTGTGCCTTAGAAATCAGATTGACTGATACTTGTAATACACTTCTAAGGATAATTTTATAATTTTAATTATAAATTAATAAATAAATTATTTTCTATCATAGTATGTATTTAAAAGTATCTGTGATACATCCTTTAAATTAATGATAATGATAATTCATATTTCATAATTAACTTATAAACTACTCTCGACCGTAGGATCATCATGAGGATGGTGATTAATTCAGAAGGTTGATGTACGATCGCTTTCTTAGTATAGATGTGTCTTGAGTCTATGGTGTGGAGACACCAGAGCGAGAGTATAGGTACTCATCAAAAAATGAGGATACTAAGTATGACCATCTCGAGTAGTCATAAGAAAGTCTACCTTTTCATCGATGACTGACTCGATGTTGCAGTGGTATATATGGTTCTTTGACCTAAGGTGCATCGGTACTTCACCTTGAGGGTGTTATAGTTTAACCATACCATAACTTGATTTTCTAATCATTCAGAATTCTAAGGTGTATGTTGGCTATAGCATGCTCATTGTAGGAATTAGATTCTACCAATAGGAGATCTATCTACCTCGGTAGATGAGGAGTAGCTCTATGATAATCATGAGATTGAGTTCATAAGCCCATGGTCATGGTAGTGTGAATATGATAGAAAGAGTTTCTATTAGATTTTTACATTGGATTCGAATCGAATGACTAATTCATATGATGGATGTTGGGTTTGACGAGTTCACCTTAATCCTAATCCAATCGGAGCTCAAGATAGAACAACCAATCACATAGGTAACTACATTGAGAGATTCACTTTAAGTTCTGCTGGATTGCCACCATATACTGCTAGGTGTCACTGGTGGATTTTGGAAGCAATTAGAATGATTTTGATGATCAATCATTCTAATTGTATGAATCAGAAAAGTTCTGATCCATCGAAAGGTATTTCGACGATGGAGATCATAACATGTCTTATTACCATACAGAATTGAACCTAACTAGATCACACAAATAAAGGTTTGGATCTGAATGTCATCACTTGAGCTAACCCAGTTTGATTGATTTGGATTAGATTCAATCAGGTTCAAGGTAATCGTGCTAGCACATGATTGAGCCTAACTTTTTTCTTCTATAATCTTTCTGATTTATCGCAACTTAGTCAAATTTGATTTAACTCATTTCTATATTTTGAATGAGTTTATTTTCATCTAACTGAAATAAGTCTAAGTTAGATTGATTATAGAAATTAAATCCATTCATAGTCAAATTGGACTAGGGCCAAAAGTTGACCTAATTGAGAGAGTTGAGGATCATCAGATCAAAGGCTTCTAAAAAATTCTTTGGAAATTAGTTTGCCCTAATTTTTGGATATGTGGTAGGGCTCAAGACATGCTATGGATGTGCAAAGTTTCAAAATTTATGGTGAATGTTTGACTGAGTTATGATAGAGTTTAATTTGGACCAAACTCTTGAAGGGAGGAGTCCCATGCGCCATGGACTCCTCCTTATCCTTTCTTCACACCACTTTGGGAAGTATTTTGCATGACCAAACTTATTGAAGACTAGGTTTGGGATGTGGTCCATCAGGTAGGAGTCCTAAGTAATCAAGCAAACAAGTTGCTTGATCACTTAGGAGTCTTAGATGGCGCATAACATAAAAACCCTTCTCACTCCATATTAAAAAAAAAAACATAAGAAATATTTTCCCATGCCTAAAAGGCTGTCGCCCCTTCCATCTTCCATGCCCTCTCTGATCCTCTTTCTCTCCTTCTTTTGAGTGCAAAAGGTTGAAAATAAATCTAAGAAGAAGATCCAATTAATATTGAGAAGATTTCAGTATCTATGCGACGCTGTTCGTGAGACGGACAAGCAGCATTCTCAAATTATTTTGAAGATTCTTTAGATTAAATCCAGATCTGATCTTTAGAAAAAAGATTTATGAGGAGAAGACATCCAGATTCTATCTGAGTGGATACCGGTAGAGGTCAGATGCATGCGTGATTCCTTCTAGAACCTCAGGACAGATCAGGATCATCACAGGATAATCTAATTACCTAAAATAAGGGATAAAATTAAATTAGATTTAATTTTATTTTAATCTTAATATCAAAGCTTAAAGAATTAGATCCAAGATATCTTAAATCTGATTATGATCTTAGAAAAAAAAAATTTAAATATTTTTTTAGATCTAATCAGATCTGAATGATCCTATGTCGAAAAATAGAATTTTTTCTTCAACTGGTATCAGAGCTGCATTAGCAGTTCTTCAGATCTATCTTAGATCTGATTTTATTTTTATTTATGATATAATATTAAAAAGTTTTAGATATCACATCAGATGTGATTAGATCTAAAATTAAAAAATTAAAAATAAAATCATTTAGATCTAATATGTATGAGATGCATGACTAGACTAGGTATAGAATAGTTCTATATATAGTCTAGTATGATCATGTATTTAATTTAATTAAATATAATTTTAAATCTATTTAATTTTTATTTTTTTTATATTATAATTATTATAATTATATCTAAAAATAAAAAATAAAATTTTTAATTTTTGATTTATTCATATGAGTCATGAAAGATGCATGCTTAAACTAGTTATAGAATAGTTCTATAAAATATCTAGAATAGTTTTATTTGATGTGATCAAATTTAAATTATATTTTTTAGATATTATATGTAATATATTAGATCTGAAAGCATGCATGTTTAATTTAGTTATGATACGTAAGATGTATGCAAAATATGTATAAGTTAGATCATTAATTGCATATGCGATATATGATTTAGATCTAACTAGTTTTGTAGTAGAAATTATATTTCTAATTAAGACGTTTTCCTTGGCTGTCTGGTCATAAGAATAAAGTAGGATTTAAAGATCCTCTTCTTTCATTCGATGAGATATTCTTATCATGTGTAGGGATGCTGCGTGTTCATTCTTAATCAAAAATCAAAACTTATTTTTTTGCAAAACCCTAGATCCTAAAATCCTAAAATTTTATTATATATTTTGTTCAGGAATCTAAAACTTAATTAAGAATTAAGATTATAAAATTAATTAGATCTAAAAATTATGAATTTTTAGATCTAAGAAATATTCATAAAATTGGATTTGGGCTAGGATAGCTCAATTAGATCTAGCGATTGATCAAATTGAATCAAGTGTTGGTTAGGTGGGATCAAAGAAAGCTTGGATTTGACCAGCCTAATAGGATTAAGTCTGGATCAAAATTGAATCACATTGAGATGTAACTCGATCAAGTCAAGACCTAATTTAGCTACATGGTTTGAGCCTGAATTGTAGGCTAATCCAATTGATTCTGATTTGATAATTTAATATCTAAAATAAGTCAAACAGATACGATCGACTGGTTTTTAATTAGAAGCTACTCGATCTGTATGCATTCTTATCGAGTTAATGGCGTATCCCTTCCACTGGTCTCACTTACCTGGCCATTTATGTCGATCCAGTTTTGATTTAAGGTGGCTAATAATTTAAGCCAACCCATATCACTAGGTTAGTCATAATTATTATGACTAAGTCAAATCAAGTTTAAAAAGATCTAAATTAAATTTTTCTAAGAAAATATTAAGTCTAAGATCTTCCACCATTGTAGATATGCGAGCCTCTCTCGAGGTTGATTGTTCTTGGCTGGATACAGTGGTTTAGTTGCATAAAAAAGATGCAACCATGTCTATTAGGCATTGGATGCTATGAGTTGGAGGATGGGTTGGGCTCAATATTTTGGATACGATGAGAAAGTCAATCAAAAATCCAATTCATGCAAATAGTGGGTCTGACTTAACTAAAGGGTGGATCAATATTTCAAAAATAGTGAGATTCATGAATTAGAGATAGGTTTGGGTGCACCATGATTAGAGAATTATTGGATAAGAGTTGTTCACTCATCGATTGACCCATCATCAATAACTGTTAGCTGAGATGGTGAGCCAATCGGTGGGACCACACCATCCACTAGAAATCAATAATCATGGAGATTTTTACATCTCTGCCAAGAAAGTGTAGGGATCTGAGTAAATAGTAGGAGCTTAATTTATTTAAAAATAAAACTTCTAAATAAATTAGTTAGGTCTAATTATAAAATCTAACTAGAAACTTTGACTCTCTATAGAAAAATGTCTATGTCCAATCCATTAGTCCGTATCCTGGACACCCATAGATTGACCGAACCCAACTACAAGGATTGGCTCCAGAACTTTAAAAATTAGTTTTGGGTTTCTGAGAAGTTAACTCATGTGTTGGAAACAAGGATCCCTCCCACCTTATCCAGTCCATCCATCTACTGAATCAGAGAGCATCTCTGAGAGAAATGGATAGGATGAAGATAACAAAGGCTAGATATTACATGTTGGGCTCGATGTCTGATGAGCTCCAGTGCTAATATGAAGATATTAAGGGACTAGCTCACCAAATATTGGCTCACCTACAAGAGTTATTTGGTAAACAGAGTTGTGCAGCCAAATATCAAGTCACTAGAAGACTTTTTAAGGCTTAAGATGCGTGATGGGCAGTCAGTCCAAGAATTACTTGTCTGAGGAATGATCAAGGACGTTAGAAGAGCTTGAGAAGCTCAGTGTGTGAAGTTAGACTCAGGATCTGCATAAATTGATATAATTCTTACAATCCTTGACTTGATGCATATGAGCAGTTCATCTTGAGCTACCATATGCATAAACTTCAAAATACCTTGGCTAAACTTATGAACATGCTGGCTACTGCTGAGCTTTCCATGAAAGGTTCTAAAGGCTTAGTACTTTCTATGGAGCGGACTTGTTTCAAGAGAAAATCTTTTGAAAGAAGAAGAAGTTCATGAAGAAGTAGAAGGTGGATGGTGGGAAGAAAAAGAAGGCAGAGCCAAAGAAGAAGGCCGCTGATTAAGAAAAATATTTTCATTGCAACACTGATGGCCATTGGAAGTGAAACTATCCTTTGTACGCCAGCCTGAAGAATAAGGAGGTAGGTCCTTCTAGAGATATGCTTGTTATAGAATCTAATCTTACGATTTCTTCTACATCCAGTTGGGTACTTGACTCTGTTTTAGTGCTCACTTGTGCACTTCTATGCAGGATCTTGAGGATAACAAGAGGCTGAGGGATGGTGAGATGATCCTATGCATTGAGAATGGAGCAAGAGTCACTTCTATGATCATGAAAACCAATCCTCTGTAATTACCGTCTGGATTAGATTTAGTTCTTAGAAACTATTTTTATGTAGCTGCTACAAGCAAGAATTTGATTTTTATTTCATGTTTAGCGCAAGAAGGCTATATAATTAATTTTCTTAAGGATCATTGTAATATTCTTTATGAAAGAAATAAAATTACAAGTGATTTTCTTATAAATGATCTCTATCAGTTACATATTAATATTTCTATTTTCAATATCGAGCAAAACGTGAATGCTATAGGATCAAAATGATCTAGTGATAGTCTAAACGATAGGTATCTTTGGCACTTTAGGCTAGATCATATAGCAAAAAAAAGGGTTAACAAATTAGAAAAATCTGGGCTATTGAGTTCATTGACTTTCGAGTCATATCCGATTTATGAATCATGCCTTCATGGCAAAATGACCAAGCTTCCTTTTGTGGGACATGGGGAAAGGGCCATAGACTTGCTTACCTTAGTACATACTAATGTATGCAGTCCATTTGATATGCCAGTTAGGGCAATTATATCTACTTCATCACCTTTACCAATGATTTATATCAGTATGGGTATGTGTATTTGATGCGACACAAGTCTAAAACTTTTGAAAAATTTAAAAAATTCAGATTTGAAGTAGAAAAATAAATAAAAAAATTTATTAAAATTCTTCAATCAGATCGAGGAGACGAATACCTTAGTCAAAAATTCCTAGACTATCTTAAGAATAATGGCATAGTCTCTCAATGGATTTCCTCTGAAATGCCTCAACTCAACAGAATTTCAGAAGGAAAAATTGGATCCTATTAGATATGGTCTGATCCATGATGAGCTTCACGGACCTTTCTAAGTTTTTTTGGGGACATAGTCTGATGACTGTTATATATTTACTGAATAGGATTCCATCTAAAACCATTCCTATCACATCATATGAGATATGGCATGGTAAGAAACCAAGTCTGAGTCATCTCAAAATTTAGGATTGTCTAGCCCATGTCAAGAGACAACAGGCGGATAAATCAGAGTCTAGATCCTTTAGAGCTCGATTTATTGTATATCCTAAAGAGTCATTAGGATATATTTCTATCTCTCAGAAGATCATGATGTGATTATAAGTTGACATATCATTTTTCTTGAAAAATAGTTTATTCAAGATGGTGGCATTAGAAGACAAATTAGGCTCAAAGAGAAAGTCTCCCAAGACCCACAAGCCAAGGAACCTATGAAACCCAATCAGATTAAGCCAACCCAGATACTACCTCCTCCACCTCGTAGATCAAGTAGAATTTTTCATCCTCCTGAAAGGTACTTAGGTACTATATCAGAAGACATAGAAAAAATATTTCTCACAGGAAATATGGTTCATGGTGATGATCCCAAAACTTATGATGAGGCATATCAAATATTGACTTCGAGAAATGGTTAGAGGCAATGAGGTTAGAGATTGACTCA
This sequence comes from Cocos nucifera, assembly GCA_006176705.1. Taxonomy (NCBI): domain Eukaryota; kingdom Viridiplantae; phylum Streptophyta; class Magnoliopsida; order Arecales; family Arecaceae; genus Cocos; species Cocos nucifera. The sequence goes on along the minus strand of QRFJ01004407.1, from coordinate 58,539 downwards.
ATGCATTCGAACCAAGTCTAAACCTTGGTAGATCCATCTGAAGGTATAGTACCTATTGAGTGTGAATGGATCTTCAAGAGATAGATAGGTACCGATGGAAATATAGAGACATTCAAAGTAAGGCTCATAGTGAAAGGGTATAGTCAACATAAGGGCATTAACTATCAGGATACTTTTTCATCAGTAGCCATGCTCAAATCCATCCGTACATTACTTGCTGTTGCAGTCTATTTCTATTATGAAATATGGTAGATGGATGTGAAAACAACATTCTTAAATGGATATCTTGAGAAAGATATCTATATGAAACAGCCATAAGGATTCATATCCGGTGATAATGATCATAAAGTATTTAAGCTACAAAGATCCATATATGAACTTAAGCAAGCATCTCGGAGCTGGAATGCTTGTTTCAATGATGTAATCAAATCATTTGGATTCATCAAGAATGAGGAGCCCTGTGTTTTCAAAAAGGTAAGTGGGAGCGCTATTGTCTTTCTCGTACTGTACATGGATGACATCCTCCTTATTGAAAATGATATTTCTATTTTGACCATAGTTAAAATATGGTTGTTTAAAGAATTCTTCATGAAAGATCTAGAAGAGGCATCCTTTATTCTAGAAATTAAGGTCTATAGAGATAGACCAAATAGGATGCTGGGTCTCTCACAGAAGATGTACATAGAGGAGGTGCTAAAGAGGTTTAGCATGAAAAACTCCAAGAGAGTATTGATGCCCTTCAGACATGGCATTCATCTCTCCAAAAAGATGTGTCTCAACACACCTGAGGAGATTGAATGCATGAGCAAGATCCCTTATGCTTCAGCAATAGGGAGCCTCATGTATGTCATGCTATGTACACGATCTGATATTGTCCAAGCTGTGAGTGTCACGAGCAGGTATCAATCGAATCCAGACGTAGAGCATTAGACTTCTCTAAAATTTATCCTTAAGTACTTGAGAAGGACTAAGGATATATTCTTGGTTTTTGGTAATGGAGAACTCCAGGTCTATGATTATACAAACTCAAACTTCATGTCTGATATAGATGATCGAAAGTCAATATCTGAAAGTTGATTTGTGTGCAATGGTGATGCTATCAACTGAAAGAGTTCCAAGCAGACGATGATAGTAGATTCCACCATGGAAGCAGAATACATTGGTGCATCGAAAGCTATAAAGAAGGCATTCTAGTATAAGAAGTTTGCTGCAAAGCTCGGAGTGATGCCATCAGATGCCGTCCCTCTGTTTTGCAATAACAATGACACCACTGCCCTAGCTAAGGAGTCGAGATCTCATCAAAAATCCAAGTATATCGAGCGGCGATACCACCTCATCCGCAATTATCTCGAGAAGAGATACGTCAAGATCAAGAGAGTCGATACTACAAATAATATGACTGACCCATTGATAAAGCCATTGAGTCAGCAGAAGATCGAAGCCCGCCTTGAGAAGATGTGACTTAGATTTATAGCCAATTAGCTTTAAGTCAAGTGGAAGTTTGTTAGATGTGTGTCCTAGAAGCTAGATTGGCTGACACTTATAATACATTCTAAAAATAATTTTATAATTTTGACTATAAATTAATAAATGAGTTATTTTCTATCATAGTGTGTATTTAAAAATGTCTGTGATACATCCTTTGAGTTAATGGTAATGATAGTTCATATTTTCAAGAGTAGCAAATTTAAGACGTGAATTTTCATAATTAACTCATAAACTACTCCCGACCATAGGATCTTCACAAGGATGATGATCGATCCAGAAGATTGGTGTACGATCGCTTTCTTAGGATAGATATATCTTGAGTCTATGGTATGGAGACATCGAAATGAGAGTACAGATACTCATTAAAGAATGAGGGCACTGAGCATGACCATCTCGAGTAGTCATAAGGAAGTCTATCTTCTCATCAATGACTGACTCGATGCTGTAGTGGTGTATATAGTTCTTTAATATAAGGTGCATCGGTAATTCATCTTGAGAGTATTATAGTTTAACTACACCATAACTCGATTTTCTAGTCATGCAAAACCCAGAGGTGTATGTTGGCTATAGCAAGTTTATTGTAGGAATTGGATTCCACCAATAGAAGATCTATTTATCTCAGTAGATGAGAAGTAGCCCTATAATAATCATGAGATTGAGTTCATAAGCCCATGGCCATGGAAGTGTGAATATGATAGAAAGAGTTTCTATTAGACTTTCACATTAGACTCGAATCGAATGATTAATTCATATGACGGATGTTCGGTTTGACGAGTTCACCTTAACCCTAATCCATTCAGGGCTCAAGATAGAAGAATCCAATCACACAGATAACTACATCGAGAGGTTCACTTTTAGTTCTGATGAATTGCCATCATATACTACTTGATGTCACTGGTGGATTTTGAGAGTAATTAGAATGATTTTGATGATCCATCATTCTAATTGTATGAATCAGAAAAGTTCTGGTCCATCGAAAGGTATTTTGATGATGTTGATGATGGAGATCATGACATATCTCATTAGCATATAGAATTGAACCTAACTAGATCACACAAATAAAAATTTAGATCTAGATGTCATCAATTGAGCTAATCCAGTTCGATTGATTTGGATTAGATCTAATCAGGTTCAAGGTAATTATGCTAGCACACGATTGAGCCTGATTTTCTCCTTCTATAATCTTTCTGATTTATCGCAATCAAGTCAAATTTGATTTGACTCATTTTTATATTTTGAATGAGTTTATTTTCATCTGACTGAAATAAGTCTAGGTCAGATTAATTATAGAAATTAAATCCATTCATAGTCAAATTGGACTAGGATCAAAAGTTGACCTAATTGAGAGAGTTAAGGATCACCATATCAGAGGCTTCTAAAAAATTCTCTAAAAATTAGTTTGTCCTAATTTTTGGATATATGGTAGGGCTCGAGACATGCTATGGATGTGCAAAGTTTCATGATTTATGGTGAAGTTTTGACTGAGTTATGATAGAATTTGATTTGGATCAAACTCTTAAAGAAAGGAGTCCCAAGCACCATGGACTCCTCCTCATCCTTTTTTCACACCACTTTGGGAAGTATTTTGGGTGACCAAACTTATTGAAGACCAGGTTTGGGATGTGGGCTATCAGGTAGGAGTCCTAAGTAATCAAGCAAACAAGTTGATTGATCACTTAGGAGTCTTAGATGGCGCATAACATAAAAACCCTTCTCATTCCATATTATAAAAAAATGTAAGAAATATTTTCCCATGCCCAAAAGGCTGTCGCCCCTTCCATCTTCCATGCCCTCTCTAATCCTCTTTCTCCCCTTCTTCTAAGTGCCAAAGGTTGGAAATAAATCTAAGAAGAAGATCAAATTAATATTAAGAAGATTTCAGCATCTACGCGACGGTGTTCATGAGATGGAAAAATAGCCTTCTCAAATTATTTTGAAGATTATTTAGATCAGATCCAAATCTGATCTTTAAAAAAATAATTCATGAGGAGAAAACATCTAGATCCTGTCTGAGTGGATACCAGTAGAGACCAGATGCATGCGTGGCTTCTTTCAGAACCTCAGAATAGATCAGGATCATCATAGGATAATCTGATTATCCAAAATAAGATATAAAATTAAATTAGATTTAATTTTATTTTAATCTTAATATCAGATCTTAAAGGATCAGATTTGAGATGTCTCAGATCTGATTATGATCTTAGAAGAAAATTTTTTAAAATATTCCTTCAGATCTGAATGATCATGTGCCAGAAAATATGATTTTTCCTTCAAATAATACATGAAATTGTAGGGAAATCTGGATCTTTATATTTTTCTAGAATGTGGCTTGAAAGGCATGAGCTCACACTAGTTGCTAAGAAGACTCTCTTGGGCACATTGGTGATCCTTTTCTTTGTGCACAGATCCTTTAGAAATTTGGCATAGGTCGGAACTTGTTGGATCATATCTAGTAGAGGAATATTTACTTTAACTTGTTTAAATACCTCTTAGATTTTGTCCAAATATTCTGACTGTTGCTAGACCTGAGTGTATTTAGAAAGGAGCTATAAGATTGGTGGGCCCTGCAAGTAGATTAGGTGATTCAACAGGCTCTGATGACTTAGGTTCCTTAAATGGTTCTAATCGATGGGTTGTTTAGCAAATGACTCAAAAGATAAGTCTTCATGATCTTTAGGAAAACCCACTTTATTAGCCACTTATTTTCCAATCCATAATGTGTGAATTGCATTCACTTAGTTAATATGATTTCCATGTTGGCGTCATGGACCATTCAGGGTTCTAAGGTTGGCTTGGTAATCTATCATTTTTTCTTTTACTGATGATAGTGGCTAACTAACCCAATTGCATTTCTAAATGGGCTATGGCTTGAGTATTAACAATTAGTAATTAGCCCATGGTTTGCATGAAACTACTCAAGATGGTTTTAGTGTCGGAAGATGACTTCAACAGAACTTCTAAACCCTTTTCTAATGAGTTGAGCCTCTTTTCATTGCTAAAGCCAGATGGGTTGTTTAGTGTTTGGTTAAGTCTTAAGTTAAGCTGATTATAGATAGGACTGCCTAAGTTTACACCATGTGACTATTAAAAATTTGGATGATTCCTCCATCCTAGGTTGTATGTAGGTGCATGGGATTATTTATGGGCCTTTGATAGGTAGCATTCACCTATGCACATCCATTCTTGGTTGAATTCATCAGAAAGGAACATTATTTTAAAACATTGTCTAGTGCACCTATGCACATCCATTCTCGGTTGGATTCATCAGGAAGAAACATTCTTTTAAAACATTGTCTAGTGCATTGCACCCACTGCACATGGGTGCCGACACTGGAATTATATCATCATGTCCTTGAAGTTCTAAGGCCTCTAGTCTGTAGGTTAAGGTTGCAATCTTGGATTCTATGGCTAGTGATGTTTGTACTTGGTGTATTCCATCTCTCAAGAATATGGATTTATCAATTTTCCTAGTTGTTTCCCACTGTAGATTCTTCTCAGCTAGGTCCTCTAAAAATTGCCATGCCTTATTTGGCTCCTTATGCATAAATTGGCCTTGGCACATTAATTTTAGCATGGTTCTAGAGTTGGAATCTGATCCCTTATAGACAATCTAGCACAACCTTCATATTTTAATTCCATGGTATGGACATTGCCTTAGAAGGTTCTTAAATCGGTCGAAACATTTTCAAAAAGGCTCACCAGTTATTTGGTAAAATTAGTAGATTTCATTCCTAAACTTGGCTATTTTATGATGTGGAAAGAATTTCTTTAAGAATACTTTAACAAAACCATTCTATGTCGTAATTGAATGATTGGACAGACTGTATAGCTATTTCTTGGTATTGTCCTTAAGAGCAAAATTGATAAGCCTAAGCTTAATTGCATCCTCTAAGACTTGTTGAAGCTTGATGGTTGTACACACTTCTTCAAACTCCCTCATAAAGATGTATGCTTCCTCAATTCCAGTGAATATAGAAAGCATATTAATGATTTGGGTTTCAAAGATTATTGACAGTGGATTGGGGCAACCTAATACATGATGATTGGATGGAACCAATTGGGTAATACAAGTCCTTATGATTTATAGTTTAATTTGAGAACTAATGTTAATATTTATTTTGATCACTTCTGGTTCTTAACCTTTCATAAATAACATGGAGGAGGTGTAACATTTGGGAACACTTACTAATATGTGCTATAAAGAGAACAAGTAGACCTAATGTTGATTTCATAAAAAATCCTGGTCCTTTTTGAAGTGTTGTATGCCTCTAATATGAGAAGAAACCTAATTAGCATATCTACTAAACAATCTAATAAACTCATAATCACTCATAATAATGAATTTGCAAGGATATGCTTTGCATCAAATGGAATGTTTAAACTAATGTACACTTTTCAAGATATAAATAAAGATCCTCCCACTATCCTTAATCCTAAATCTTCCAATATCAAGTACGGAAGATTTGGTCATGTGAACTTTGATCTAATCTACCACATCACAAATTTATAACCCATCTCTAAGATACATCTAGATAAAAAGTTCAAAAGTAAAATTTTTGCACAGGCATAAGTACCCAAACATTTTTTAAGTCTATATGCAAAAGTTCAAATCTTCTTAATCTAGTTCACGGTGATGTGGAACTCTATCAAGTCACCGACTCATGTAGGTAATTATAACATTGTACATGATTTCTATTAGTATTTTTATATATATCTAAACAATTCTAAAGATGAAGTTCTTAATAGATTCAAAATCTTTAGTGCTGAAGCAAAAATCTAGATCAAGAAAAGCCTCGAAAGACTTAGGTATGATCGAGATGGTGAGTATACCTCAAATGAGATAGACTGATTATGTAAAGAGTATGCAATCATTTATGAGTCACTCTTTATTACCCAATGTTTGACATTGAAGTGGAATAGAAAATTGAACATCATTTAAATTGATGTTAATTAGTTTTGGTGCATTCGAGCACTTATGAGGGGAAGCCCTATCATCAACTTGTTACATTCTAAACATGCTACTTTCTAAAGATGGTAGTAAGACCTCATTTGAACTATGGAAAGATACAATTCTAAGATTAGATTATTTTGAATTATAGGGATGCCTAATAAAGGTATGTGTACTGAAACCCAAAAGAACAAAGATAAGATCCCACATTGTAGATACCATTTTTGTAGGATGCTTCTTAGATAGTACCATCAATATGTTTCTTGTGATAAATTCAGAGATAAGTGGCATTTGAAATAATATTCTTATTGAAGCTAGAGATGTTATTTATTTTGAGAAAAATATTTCCCTCTTAGAAACCAAGTCTCTAGTCCAATATCATCCATGAATCCACTTCCTATAACCCTAATCATATTGAATATGATCCTCCTTATAAATCAAAAAAAAGGAAAAGATATAGACTTGATAGTAGATTTTTGAATTTTGAAAAGATACAAGGACAAGGAAGAAAAGATCTTGATAAAGGCTTCCTTACTTTCCTTGTTGAGGTTGAAACTTCCATCTTTTTAGAGTCTTTGTCTTTGCCTGACACCCCTTTTTAGAAGGAACCCAACAACTTTGAGATTAACTTAATTATTCAAAACCATATATGGATCCTAACCAACAAACATTTCAAAAGTAAGCCATTAGATTATTGGTGGGTATTCTAAAAAACTTGGACCTGATGGATTTATAGAAAAATATAAGGCTATGCTAGTGCTAAGATTACAACCAAAATAGAGATCCAAACTACTTTGATACTTAGTCTTCTATAGCTATAATCATAACCCATGCAACGTTTCTTTCTATTGCTTTCATTGATAAACTAATCATTCATTAAAAGGATGTAAAAGCTACACCCCTAAATAAAGATTTAGAGGAAGAGATGTATATGAAATAGTTTGAAGGTTGTATTGTAAATGGATAAGAGAACAAGATGCCCAAACCTGTCAAGTCCTAATATGGTTTCAAATAGCTAGGCCCCTAAATAACAGAATAAAGTTTGATAAAACTATTATATCCTTGGGTTTCATAATAAATAACTATGATAGCATGTATATTAGGTTTCATAATAAATAACTATAATAGCATGTATGTTACAAATTTATAGAAAATAGTTAATGTTGAGATTCATTGCCAAGTTCCAATCCAATTAGGATTCCAATTTTAGTTGGTCATTAGTTTTGATGACTCTAGGATTCTATTCCAAATGTTGCCCTATTTAATTAATTATTTTCTTCTAAAGATTGTTAGAGTTTATGTTTTAGTGGTTTTTTTGATTTAGAGTAAAGGTAGGAGTCAACTCTTATCTATATGGTGCACTATAAGAAATATGCAATTTAACAATGAAAATTTTGCAATGGATAGAATCTATTTCTAATCCATTATTAATCATCAACGGATTTGCAATGAAATGCTTAATTTCGTTGCTAATTTTGAAGAAATAAATTTACAATTGACTTACAATGGATTAGATATGAAAATTTTGCAATGGAATAAAATCAGAACTAAAAATAGTTACCAAATTTCACGGGAGGTTCCTGCATATCATTGGCAATGAAATTGTAACGGATTAGCAACAGAATATAGCAACAAATTTATAATAAACTCAATTTCCATGGCTAATAGTTGGTTAAAGAAATTATAGACTTTGTTGATTAGCTTATAATAGATTTATAACCGAATTTATTCCGTTGCTAATCTAGAAATAAAAAAAATTTACAATGAAATTGAAATGGCAACATTTTCATTGCTAATCTAAAAATAAAAGAACCCACTATGAAGCAATTTTACAACTAAATTACAACGAAATTTCAGTCCATTGCTAATTTTGAAAAATAAAAAATCCTAAATTTTTAAAAATAGTTACTAAATTTTATGGAAGTTTTTTATATATCATTGGCAATGAAATTGAGTTCTTTGCCAATGATATATAAAAAATCCTAAATTGGTTGAAGGCCTAATAATTGGTTAAAGGCCTAATAAAAAATCCTAAATTTTTATGGAAGTTTTTTTATATATCTTGGTTATATGCTTTCATTTATCTTGAAATTATTTTAGAGATTTGAGCTTGGTCGGCCAGCAATGTATAAGGAGATATTTGATTGCATGCTTCAAGACACGAATGATGACTTTGTGAATGAAAAGACAAAGAAAGTTAGACAAGAATGGTGACTTTGTGAATGAAAAGACAAAGAAAGTTAACATAAGTGCATGTACTGTAGCATTTTGTGCATGGTACTATAATATAAAGTTACTCCAATGAGCTCTTTCCACCTATTTATGTTATTGGGATGCTTTAGATTTCATTTACATATTTTTATTAAAATACTTAAGCATGTTATGTGTACTTGTATTATAGAAATCATATGACCAAATTATGCATAGAAAGTATGGTGAAGACTCAATGACCCAACCTCATTTTGATGTTGATTCTTGGGAGAAGGTAGCTGGACCATGCAAAAAGGATAGAATATTTGGATTGAGTTAGCATACATTTATTTCTAATAGCTGCCCATCATCTATAGGTACATCTAGTATAGCAACCTCAAACCGAACAAGATAGCCTAATGATCCATTGGCTCAAGAAATGCATCAGCTCAAGAATGATGTGCAAAAGATGAGCAATAGTTTGGAGATGATATACCAAATCCTTCAAGCTATGACCACTCCACATCCATCACCAACGCCATCATCCTCTACATCCAAGCATCCTGCATCTTTAGAAAGAAATCCTACTATAGTTCCTCTGATTCCATAGTCGACTACACCATATTGGCTAGGTACTTGGTGGACTGCTCTTTTTGGTTGGATACGCCCACCAATGAATACATAGTATACTCTTATGGCACCATCTTCGGCTCTACAAGAGGTAAGAAAAAATATCACTTTTACTTCTTCTTTACTTATGCTTTTTTTTTATCAATTCTTTATTTCTTAACGCATAATATTAGGCATCTACTTTGGAGCATCGTGCATTGGAGGGCGATAGAGATGGACAAAATGCCGATGGTGGCGATATGCACCTAGGAACTCCATAGACCTCATTTCTTAGTTTCTTTCATTTTATGTATGAGAACCTTGTTGGGCATATATACTTTACATATGCATATGATATGCACTTTATATATTTATTATTTATCTTGATATTATGTGTACTTTAAGCATGCTTTGATATACTATGTGTGCTTTATGATATATATACTTTATTGATTTCTTGGTGTTATTGAATGAAGAATTAAAATTGCTATTGGATGGCTTGAAATAATATGGTTGTTGTTAGATGTATGGTAGGTATATATAAATACTAAGTTTCAAAAATATAACTACAAAAATTATAAAAAAGTAATTTAGCAATGGATTAGCAATGAAAAGAAATTTTAGAATTGATGAATTAGCAACGAATTTACAATATATTAACAACGGACATTTGAAATTTGTGTAATGGTTTAGAAATAGAATTGCAATGAAATATTAAAATTTTAGCAATGCAGTAGAAATAGATTTGCAATGAAATCCAAAAAATTTAGCAATAGAATAGAAATGGAGTTGCAAAAGAATACTAAAACTTTAGCAACTGAATAGAAATGGATTTGCAATGGAATACTAAAATAACAGCAATGACTTTACAACAAAATAGCAATAGACTAGCAATAAAAATTTAAAAGTTTAAAAATGGATTAGCAACTGATTTGCAATGAAAGAGCCACGAAAATTATTTGGTTCATAAACTCATTATTTAAAAATGAGCAACACAATAATTCTATTGCTATTCCATTATTAAAAAAATTTAGTAACAAAATAGCAACGGATATGAGTTTCATTGCTAATTAGCTATGAAAAATTTAACAACACATCCAAATCCATTGCTAATTCATTGTTAAATAGTTTAGCAATAGATTAGCAGCGAATTAGTAATGGATTTTATCCATTGTTAAGTAACCTTTTTCTGGTAGTGTCTATTTAAAGAGACCTTTGATATCTCCTTTATGCATGAAAAACTGTAGAAAAATATATGAAAAAAAATAAAGGAGACATTATTTGTGAGTATGAAACTCTTTTGTGAGGTATTTTTATAAGATTTTGGCCTTTATTTTCTATTAAATAAATTTATTTTTCTCTCTAAATTTTTTCTTTCATAATTATTTTTTCTCATGATTCTCTACAAATATTTTTTTTGGCGTTTGTTTCAATTTTTGGGCCGACATAATCAATCTACTTTATGTAGTGTACCATTTTATATTGTATCAGAGTGAAGATTTTGATATTTCTAGTTCTATCTGGCATTAGAGCTAAGATTTTGGCAATCATGGCCTATATTTTTGTAGCTCTACATGGAATCAGTGCCATAAGCTTAGAGAGTAATCAAGCAATTTATGGCTTCAATCGGACTTACTCAAAGCATGATTTTTTGGAGTAGCAACTTGATTGTTAGTGATTCCCGTGTTCGTAGCTCAGTATGGTTAAAGAGCTTCCAAAAATTCATTATGCAGTGGTGCAAGTATGTAGACCCTTATTTTGGTGATTCAAAAGGTGAATCATCATAATCGATGCTATTATCTTTTCTATGTATAATAGGTTTAGCTATGAGATGCTTGACCTCACCATTATTAATATGGCTAATTTTACTACTACCATTTCTCTTTATAAGTTGAATTTGCTAAGTTTTATTTAAAAGGCCAAGATTTATGAGATATTTGGATGAGTTGAAGATGATGGCAATAGATGAGATTGCAAGAAGAATATGAAATTTAAAATCTAGAAAGATAATGTAGATTATTTAAATTTCTATTGATAAAAAAATTTATCTCTATATTCAAGATATTAAAAAGTCAAAGAAAGTATGGTATATTCTTGCAGTCATCCATTCAAATTCATGCAAGATAAGATATTTCAAACAAAAATTATTTGAAGAGTAGATTATGGTTCTAGACTTTTCTAAAAATCTAGAAGAATAAAATTAGTTTAAAGATGAAGATCTGAAGTAGGTGAAGTCTGACAAGTTGGAGATTGGATTAACCTTTGAAGACTCAAAGCATAGCAAGATTGATTGCTTGAGGATCAATTAAGTCTAGAACAGAATCTAGAACAATAGAAACTTGATCAAGCAAATATTATATCAAGTTCAAAAAAGATCATAAATATTGAAGGATCAGTTGATTTTGAAATTGCCTAGGAAGAGTCAGAGGATGCTAGAGTTGATCTGATTATGGAGATCATTGTTGAGGAATCAAATCATGCAGAAGAGTCTTGTATCAAAGTTATCCAAGATATTCTAATGGAGATTTAGCCAGCCATGAGCATAAAAAGCTAACTAATTATAAAGTAGTTTTAGCGATTAAGTAGCAAGAAGATATGCTTGATGGAGATAATTCTTGTTGTGGTTTGGTGGTCATTTTTAATGCATCAATTAATTTTGAAACTATTCCAAACTTTGAACAGTTCAAAAGCTCAATACATGAGGATTTATTTCATATATAGAAGAAAAGAATTGTATGCAAATATATAGAATAATATAAGTGGGGGAATGTTGATATGACAAAATTTTTATTTTTGATTTTACTTATTTGTAGCTAATGGTTGGTGCTCACAATTATTGCAACCGACAACTTGATATTCATTGAAAAAAGTTGGTTGCTTGAAAGAATCTCGACATCATGACTATAAAGTTAGTGCCAAGAGAAAGTGTTGGTGGATATTATCAATTTCAATATATGCATCAAAGTGGACAATCAAGTGAAGAAATTATTGTTCGAGCCAATAATAGAAGTTTCATTATTCAATTGTTGGTTCGACAAGTTATTATATGCTACTGTTGTTGTGACAATGATGGCAATAACTACAATGGCACTTCATGACATAGATAAATTCAGAATTATCGATATAGACTATGCAATAAGAGAGAGTATTGAGATCTATTGCCAAGTCCCAATTTAATTAGGATTCTATTTTTAGTTAGTCATTAGTTTTAATGACTTTAGAATTCTATTCCTAGTGTTACTCTATTTAATTACTTTCTTTTAAAGGTTATTAGAATTTATATTTTAGTGGTTTTTTGGGATTTTTGAGTTAACATTGAGTCAAACACTTACCCTTGCGGTGCTCTATTTAAAGGGATCTTTGATTTCTCCTTTGTGCATGGAAGAGTGTGGAAAAATGTATGGGAAGAAAGAGAGAGGTGAACTTATTTGTGCATGTGGATACTTTTCATAAGACATCTTAGTAAGGTTTTGGTCTTTCTTTTCTATTAAATAAATTTATTTTTCTCTCCCCTTTTTTCTTCCATAATTATCTTTCCTTGCGATTCTTTGCAAATATTTTTTTTATTTGGTATTTATTTTAGATCTTGGACTAGCACGATCAATCTACTCCATGCAGTGTGCTATTCTATATGGTATTAAAGTGAAGATTTTGATATTTATGGTTCTATAGATAAGGTGATCATTTGCTTATATGCTGATGATATTTTGCTCTTTAGGACTGTTGGTGCGAAAAATGGTGCAAATGCTAGAGATCGCAAGAGCTGGAGAGGTTGGGATCATCGATAGGACCTACAAGATGAAGTCTTAGCCAGAATTGACTTCGACAGAATCCTCCAATGATCAAGTTAGTTCTCCATCTCAACAAGAATAGAATACTCAGGAAGACAATGAGCAAAATAAGGGCAAAAAGTTTTAGCTTAAGAGAGAAAGTATATCTGGAGGATATTTTATATAAATAAAGCGTGTAACAAATTGATAGTGATAGTCGTAACTACTTGCTAATGGGTCATTCAGGCTACGTGGAGTTTGTTACAAAGAGTGAGTTATCATTTGTTGTAACCTACTAGCTCATTGGAGATCCACAGTAACAGTTCAGGTAGAACCTTTGCACTCTTATGTAGACTTGCAAATGTTAGGATGAAGAACTCGAGACTGACCAAACTTAGAGATCGACTGTCAAGTGGCAGAGGATAAACTAGACATGATGGGGCTGATTATAATATGTTGGTGCTTCCTTCGATGACCTAGAGAAGTTCGACCGACTAGTCAAGAACAATTTTCTCAAGATTTAAAGACTTCTTGATGATATTATTTCAATTGTTCCAAGTAGTTCATCCGATGTGAAGGATCGGCTTGAAGTTGATCAAAGGAGCACTGAGGTTCAATGCCTGCTAAGTGACTACTTTGTGTTCTGGATGAGGAACTAAACTCGCACTGGTGATGAGGTCTTTTTAGATCAATTAGCAGATGGATGCATCATAGATTGAGTGAATCTACAATCAACTAGAAGAAGTTCTTCCGGAAGGAGCGTGACTGGAAGGAGTTCGGCTAAAAGGAGCATGATTGGAAGGAATTCAAGTGGAAGGAGTCTGATTGAAAGGAGTTCGTCTATCCTTAGAATCCATTATTTGTCAGAGTTGGATGGGCTGGGGCTTTAATGCTAAAAATCATGTTATTCATCCTGAGTCAAAAAGCAAAGTTAATGAAATAGTACTTCTCTTTATTGTCCAAGTTCGTCCTATCAGACTTTAGTATATTTTTGATAAATTCTATAGTATGGAATTGTTGTTGAGAATATTGGCAAATTTAGCAGAATAGAGGTCAGCCACCAAGGACTTCGGTGGGGGTTATTTTACCCCTACACTTATCCCCCTATTCCTGAGTTCAAATTTTGAATAAAAAGAGTACAAAAATCACAGCGATCGAAGTCTTTTGCTGCTTTCCTGCTCCCGATAGATGAAAAAATCTTGGCCTTTTTTCTCTAATGTCGAAGCTTCTTAATTGATGAATGACTCAAAGAGACACATTCCTTTGAAAATTCATCCGCCACGGAGCTCTACATATGGCGCAATTATTGCTCTATCAGGCGTCAGAGATTGGCATGATGGATGGGATATGTGGCAGGGCAGGACTAGCTATGATCAATCATAACTATTTCAAACTTCTTCTTGTTATTTAGACTTCATTTCCTTTCTCAGCTTCTCATCTCCATCAGAGTCCTCCCTCTCCTTCCTTCGCTCTTCGCTTCCTCCGAACATCCTGCTCCCCCTATGATTTTTCGACCTTTGACATCCTTCTCAACTGCTTTCTGTCTTTCCAATCACCTCCTCAAGCTTCGTCTGACTTAGGTTTGTTTCTCATCCTTCTTCCTTTATTTATTTGCTTTTCACTTATTTTTTGGATTTTCCTCAGGTTTTGTAGCTGGGCTTCATTGTCTTTTTCTTTCAAGATTTCATTATTCTTTTTTCTTGATTTTTTGAGGATTTTTTAGATTTATTTTAATCCAAATATCTTTAAAAGTGTCCTAGTCTACCAATTCTAGAAGCCCAGCCAACCTAAACTTCCAAAATTCCAAATCTAGGATAGAAGCCGAGCTTAGGGTAGTACCTCATCTAGTTTTCATACCTGAAATCATCCCTTGTTCTCTGCACCCTGACAATCTTTCTCTGATAAGGATTGAATATGGGGCGCCTTCAGAGTATGAATTAAAACTCCCCAGACCGACCGATCGAGCTTGTGCTCCTCTTCTACGTCGCTTCTATTTGTACACTGAAGCTTTTCATACTAGACTTCGTCTTTCGATTTCTTCTTTTGTCATAGCTCTTTTTCAATTTCTAGATATTTTTCTTGCTTCTATTATCCTAAATTCTTTTAGGTTCATCATAGGTTTCCTTTCCCTTTGTATCTCGACTGAAGTTCGGCCATCTATTTTCTTATTTTATAGCTATTACATCTTTAAATACCATCCTACCGTCAAGGATTGGTAGTACCTATCCCTCCAGTTTGGCAAGAAAGGGTTGCTTATAGACACCCGTTCATCCATTCATTACTGGAAGAAAAAATTTTTCTTTATCTCATGGCCATCTCTTAGGTTAGGACTTCCTCTTTAGGGGCAGTTGAGGGATTCAGTCTGCCAAGCTCCTAGTTTGGAGAATGATGACCTTGATTCTGTCAGCAAGCTTAGGATTTACCGAGCTCCCCTTCTTTTCAAACTTATAAAAGATTAAACTCTATTCAATCTGGGCTTGAGTCCCTTCAATCCAGTAGGTATATATTTTAAATTCATAAGTTACTTTCTTGTCCTTCCTTCTAATGGTAATTTATTTTTTATTATAGAAATAGATGCGAGTGAACTTTAGAAGCTTTTCTAGGAGCTTTGAGCCCACAAAAGGAAGGGCGCCGTGCCCGACATGCCTTCAAAAAGGGCACGAGTCAATGCCCCGAGCTCCGCTATGCCCACCAGCACTGTTAACACCCCTGCAACTGCTGCTACCACCAAAGTTGTTATTGCTACCGAGGTGCGACATCTTCAACATCCTCAAGCCCTTCGACCAAAGTTTGAACTTCAGAGCCTCCCACTAAGAAGGAGAAGGGAGTGAAGAAGAAGGCGAAGATGACCTCTAAAAAGGTTAGGTGCAAGACTCATCCCAGTAGGTCCAATGCTTCTGACGAGGATCTGGGAGAAAACCCCTTCTACAACTGAGAAATTATCAAGGATCTCATCAACGAGTGCACTTTGGTTGAGGTTGTGGATAAAATTATAGATGTCGACTATGAGCAATGTACCTGAGACTCTCTTGGGACCTTTCTTGAGGTAACCATCTTGTCCCTCTTTTTTGATTGACTTGCCTATGAGCTTCTTCATTTGCCTAATCCATCTTATTATTTTTGCAGATGGGTCACCAACTGATTACCAATATAAAGACAATGAATTGTATGAGGTTGGAGGCAATAAAGGCTCAAGAAGATTATCAAGTCGAGACCAACCACCTCCTTAAGGAGAAAGCCGAGGCTAACCATCTTCTTAAGGAGAAAATAGCCGAGGTCGAGGGCCTCCAGGAGATAGTACGAGGCACTGAGCAGGCTCTGGCATAAGCAAAGGAGGAGCTGAGCCTTGAAATTAAGAAGAGAGAGAAGGCCAAAGCCGAGATTGCTGAAATGAAGGAGTAAGTTTTAAGGCAGCTTCGGGAGGTGAAGGCGTGGAAGAGTTCAAGGCTTCTTCGAAGATGAAGAATATAAAAGTTGAGTTTGCCTAGTTGTCTTTCATCAAGGGGTACGAGCTCTACTAGAAGAATGTGACTAATAAATTTTTCAAGCTCAACCTTAGCTTCTTGGATGAAGGAGTTTCTGATGACAAAGTTGGTCCATCTATTATAGATGCCAATCTCCAATTGGTTGAGCCTTCTTTCGCTGCATCTATTGCATCTGCTCCTATTATATCGGCAACTCCTGCCGCTAAATAACCTGCATCGATCGAGGCTACACTGAACTTCTCTGCTACTCCTCTAGAGGTCTGAGACTTCTTATTATTGCACCTTTTCATTTTTTCTTCTTTCCTGTACTTAAAGAACATTTTGATTAATAAAAACAAATCTTTTCTTTAGAAATACTTTTGCATTATGATATATATATATACACTAAATGTAGTCTCCTATCGAAGCCGATCCTCTGCCTCAAGATATCCCCCTGAAGGCTCATGTCAAGCATTTAAAGAAAAAAGTATAATAGACTAAAAAGAAGTTGAAGAAGGTAGAACTTGAACTTCGAAAGTTGAAGAAAAATTATTTGAAGGCCATAATTGAGATTACCAATCTTCGCCAAGCACATAAAAGAGATTCCATGGATTATATTAACAAAAAGCATCATCTAAAAGAAGAGCTTGAGGAGATTAAAAGGCGTGCTAGCGAAAAATCTTGGACCTTGATGGTCCAAATTTGCTCTCTTGAGACCGAACTTCATGAAGCAAGAGAAAAAATTGATCAATTTAAGAGAGGTTTGGCCTAGGCTCAAAGTAAAATAAAATTCGACTGGGACTAGTCTAAGAAGTTCTCTGACGTTCAAAAATAGCTTAATGATGCTAAAAAAGCATACAATCTCTTATCGAAGTGAGGTCCTTCTTCCATTCTTGGTAAGATCATTGGGGAACGAAAGGACCGTTGGAAGGATCTCTCTTCTTTTCCTCTAGTTTAAAAATCAGAGACTTTCAATCCCTCATAAGAGTCTTTGTCCACGTCAGGATGAGATTCTCCTCTTGTTCATGATGTGGTTGTTATCTTTCTTATTAGAATGAGGTTTTCCTCCTATTCCTAACAAGACTGTCAGGGCATAAAAAGATCATTGAGAGGGCCTCTCCCTATTTCCTCCTATTTATAAATAGGAGGTCTTCTATCCCTCGTAGGGATCTTCCTCCATATCAGGATAAAGTTCTCCTTCTATTTCTGACATGGTTGGCTATCTTTCTTGTTAAGATAAAATTCTCCTTCGATTCTTAACAAGGTTGTCGAGACACAAAAGGACCATTGAAAGGGTCTCTCTCCTTTATCCATGTCAGGATGAGGTCCTCCTTCTTCTATTCTTGATATGGTAGGCTTTTATCCTTGTTAGGACGAGGTTCTCTTCCTATTTCTAACAAGATCATCGAAACACAAAAGAGCCATTGAAAAGGCCTCTTCCCATTTCCTCCTATTTATAAATTGAAAATCTTCTGTCCCCCATAGGGGTCTGTAAGCGCACCAACTAGCATCACCTCTCCCTGATACCAATTGATGTTCCATGATATTGCTCGAACGCTAATCATCCTTGGCATCACAAGCCTCGATATCATGTTGCAAAAATTCCTGATCTTTAGTATGGATCTGAAGGAACCTGTGACGTTCTCTATGGACAGCAAACCACCGATCCTCCACCTAGATCTATGATGGGGCACCTCCCTCCTTGGACTTGAGGGAGACGCCCCCTTCTCTAGGGCTTCTTCAATAGCCCTAGGGCGGCAACTCTAGAGAGAAGAGAAGAAGAGAGTTAAGGGAGAAAAGGTCTGTATTGATTCCAATCTTGAAAATCCTAATCAACCTATGTATTTATATATAGCCATTAGGCCCAACCAAAAAACTTTCTTGGCTAATCCAATACATGAAAGCACTTACCGAGCCCATGTACACCCATGTCTCCCATGCTCTTATCTTCTAGATCTAGACCCGACCCATACATGAGTTAGCCCTCTTAAGATCTCTCAAATTAGGCCTTAAGACCCCCAGGATCAACCCAGACCCTAGCCCAAAACAGACCCTCACGTAACTTTGCCCGCGCACTGAGCCGACTCAGTCTCAGCACTGAGCTGGCTAAGTTCCACTAGGTCAGCTCAGTCTAAAACTGAGCCAACCTAGTTCTATGCCATACCAATAGTTTTGAACGCTCAGCTTTCTATTTTGCCTATGTTCTGAGACTTAGCCGACCAAGTTTTGGAGTGAGCCAGCTAACCTGTAGAAAATTTTCTTTCTGTAGTTTTGATTCTTCGACTTTGGTTTCTTGCTTCACCTTGAATCTCAGATCTCCAAAGCACCAACCAAGCCTCTGGAATCCCTAGAGCCATCACCATGACTCCTCCCATGGCCTCCTAAGGCTTGGGAGCACCATAAATTCTTACAATCTCCATCTTGGTGCTCCAAGCCTTGGCAAATCCCTCGGTAATGACCTCCTTCACAATCACACTATCCTTGTGCACTCGACAATACTTGTGCAAACATCACCTCCACCAATCCTCTTCAGCTGTTGTGCACCCTTGTGGCCTTCGGGATGACCGCCTCAACCACTAAAGACCTTGGCTTGCACCTCTGCACCATCCTAAAATTGTAGGATCCCTTCTACTTAGCAGCTGCATCACTTTTTCTAGACTTTCTTAGAGAACCCACAATATTTCTATATCGGCACTCACTGCAAACCCTAACATGGTCTCCTCAGAACTATGCCCATCCTCCTGCACATGCCACTCCACCTAGAATTGTGCATCACCGATGCTGGTGCTAGGATATCGATCCTCCCACACCCCTCTGCTCTAAACTCATGTCAAATTTCTCTCCAATTGTGAAGCCACCACTGTGGAGCTCCACCTATATCCAAAGTCTATCTGATGTCATAGAAGTTGACTCTGTCATCGAGTCCCTCAAGGCCAACCACTCAATACTGTACTACTGAGCCTGCCACTGTACCTCGAACACCATTGCTACCCCTTCAAATCCTCCACACTCTGTGGATCCCTTCGAAGCTATCTCGAATACCTCTGCAACCCACGGGCACCTCTAAAACCCAAGAGCTCATCCAACTCTTTTGAATCCAATAACTGAACCTTAGAAAATTCCATCCTAGTCCTTCTCTTTTGCCCCTACACCAAACACCACTTCAATTACGCTCGGAGAACCATCCTCCACCTGAACCACGACTCTTTCTAGTACCCCTATAGAAGAAACCTGATTCATGATACTCCCAGTTGCCTAAGACCTTCTAGCGCTCCCTGAGACCTCCTAGCTCTCCCTAAGACCTGCTCTCGATCTCCCTGAGAAGCTCTTGACACTATCTACCGAGATGCACTCCTCGACTGCTGCACCACCAAGCCTCTCTCAGTCCCTGTGCCTCCAGAAAAGCATTACTGCAGTACTCCAGTGCTTCCTAACTCATCTCTATGCCGCTCTACAGTCGCCCAGTCCTAACCTACTGGACTTCCATGGATCATCCATCTCCATCACTCCTAAGGCTTCGCAAATCCATGCTCTGATCGAAATGCTGAATACATCTCTAACTACTTCCTGCCTTCTCGACATCGAAAAATGTATAGTCGCTTTTTCAGGCTTCCTTCGACTATTATCCATTGGGAAACCTCTCTTCAACAGTCCTACACTATCCATCTTCCTACAAAATTCTGATGCTCTTTGCTGAGATACCTTCCTTGGCTACTGCATCATCGAGCCTCTTTCAGCCCTGCAT
This sequence comes from Cocos nucifera, assembly GCA_006176705.1. Taxonomy (NCBI): domain Eukaryota; kingdom Viridiplantae; phylum Streptophyta; class Magnoliopsida; order Arecales; family Arecaceae; genus Cocos; species Cocos nucifera. Next base: position 38,325 of record QRFJ01004407.1, on the reverse strand, counting down.
CTCTAGAAAAATGCTACTGCAGCACTTTAGCGCTCCCTGCATGTACATAACCATTATACATCCCGGTCTTTCCACCAAGATCGATCAATAAATCATGCACCCAATCCTTTCACCCTGGAAAAATTCTTCTCGTTAATCCTCTCAACATCCACCTTCAACCCACTGCTCCTGCTTGGCCAAACCACAGCAACAATAAAGTAGATTTGAGACATACCATGAAATTCTTGTGCAGATTTTTGATTTCAACTTGTACAACTTCTTCTTCTCTTCCATGCACCATCAGACTCTAATACCAAATGTAAGCACACCAACTGGCATCATCTCTCCTTGATACAAATTGATGTTCCATGATATCGCTTGAACGCCAATCATCCTTGGCATCACAAGCCCCGATACCATATTGCGGAAGCTCCTGATCTTTAACATGGATCTAAAAAAATTTGTGATGTTCTCTATGGGCAGCAAACCACTGATCCTCCACCTAGATCTATGATGGGGTGCCTCCCTCCTTGGACTTGAGGGAGACATCCCCTTCTCTAGGGCTTCTTCAAGAACCCTAGGATGGCAACTCTAGAGAGAAGAGAAAAGGAGAGTTGAGAGAGAAAAGGTCTATATTGATTCCAATCTTGAAAACCCTAATATAATCTATGTATTTATACATAGCCATTAGGCCTGACCAAAAAGCTCTCCTAGCTAACCCAATACATGAAAGCACTCACCGAGCCCATATACACTTATGTCTCCCATGCTCTCATCCTTTGGATCTAGACCCAACCCATACATGAGTTAGCCCCCTTAAGACCTCTCAAACTAGACCTTAAGACCCCTAGGATCAATCCAGATCCTAGCCCAAAATAGATCCTTGCGTAACACTGCCTGTGCACTGAGCTGGCTCAGTCTCAGCACTGAGCCAACTAAGTTCCACTAGGTTGGCTCAGTCTGAAATTGAGTCAGCCCAGTTCTGTGCCATGCTAGCAGTCCCAAACACTCGGCTCTCTATTTTACCTATGCTTTGAGACTTAGCCGATGCAATTTTAGACTGAGTCGGCTAACCTATAAAAAATTTTCTTTCTGCAGTCTTGATTCTCCGACTTTAGTTTCTTTCTTCATCTTGAATCTTAGATCTTCGAAGCACCAACCAAGCCCGTGAAATCCTTGGAGCCATCATCGTGACCCCTCCCATGGCTTCCCAAGGCTTGGGAGCACCACAAATCCTCACAGGATCTTCCTCCATGTCAGGATGAGGTTCTCCTTCTATTTTTAATATGGTTAACTTTTATCCTTGTTAGGATGAGGTTCTCTTTCTATTCCTAACAAGATCATTGAGGTAGAAAATGGCTATTAAGAGGGCCTCTCCCCCATTTCCTCTTATTTATAAATAGGAGTTCTTCTGTCTCCCGTAGGGGTTTTCCTCCACGTCAGGATAAGATTCTCCTCCTATTCCTGACATGGTTGGCTATCTTTCTTATTAGGACAAGGTTCTCCTCCTGTTCCTAACAAAGCTACCGGACACAAAAAAATTGTTGAAAAGGCCTCTCCCCTTTTTTCTATCTTAAATGTTAGAAGGTTTTCTACTTTGTTTAGGAATGAAGCTCGATTTGATCACTTCCTATTGTTGCAAATTCATGCCAAAAATAAGAATTGTTAAGGAGAATTTTATTAAAAGGCTTGATTTCTCAATTTTCGAGCTTCCTTGAGGTCTCCAGGAAGAACTCCATCTTTAAGATATGAAACTAATAGGTCGATCTAGCTGGCCTCTTAGTCGACCTACATTACTTCTTAGGATTCTTCCGAGCTTGGATGCTATAGAACTTCAAAGAAAACTTTTTTTGATAATTCACTCGGGGCCAGAGTTGCCAGCTTAGAAAGAAGATCGGCTCTAGTGTTTTCTGCTCTAGGGATCTATTGAATATAAAAGCTATTAAAGATAGAGGTCAAGCTTCTTACCTTCTCCAAGTACTTCTTCATGCTTTCCTCCCGAGCTTCATAGTTGTTATTGACTTTCCCCACAACTAGCTGAGAGTCACTGTAAACATTCAAGTATTCTACTTCTAACTCTTTAGCTATTCTTAGTCTTGCAATCAGAGATTCATATTTTGCCCCATTATTAGTGATGGAAAACTCAAAGTGCAAAGTATACTCAGCAATAATTCCTTCTAAATTAAATTAAATCAGTCCTACACCTGCCCCTAAGGCATTGGATGAGCGATCTATGTATAAAGCCCAGAAATTTTCAGCGAAATCAACTTTTCTTCAGGATGAGCAAGAGTAGAAACTTCTTAGTGCTCAGGTTTAGCTTCATCTGGGATGGTGCACTCTATTACAAAGTCAGCTAATATCCGAGCTTTGATGGATGGCCGAGGTTAAAAATTGATCTCAAACTCAGTTAGCTCGATCGCCCATTTTGATATCCTTCTAGATGTATCAGGTCTGTGAAGAACTATCTTTATAGGCTAATCAGTGAGAAGGATAATTGTATCTCCTTGGAAATAAGGTTAAAACTTCCTGGCTGCAATCAATAAAGCATAAGTCAATTTTTCTAGTTTAGTATAGCTTGTCTCCACATCTCTCAGTGAAAGGAATAAGCCCTCAAGCCAATTTTTTTTGGACTATTCTTTATCTTCCAAACTCATGTAATGGCATTTTTAATAAATAAATAAAGATATTTATTTCATCATATGCAGTGTCTTATTATTTATTTAAAATTATGATGGATCTTATAAATTAGGGCTATGATTTTATGATTATAATGAGATCATACCAGTGAGATCTAAAACCTTAAAACTCTAATTTAAATATTTCTAGTCGATGTGACATTGAGTTAGGGATCAATATTTTTTGCTAAGACTAGCACATTCTTTGTATGCTCGATTGAGAGGATGATTGATCTCACAATAATTTGTATATGACATTAATACAAGAATGTGGGTGCTCATTAGAGAATGAGTTCACTGAATTAATCCAAATCAAGAATATCTAATGGAGTCTTATCTACATGTCACTAGATGGTTCTCATAGTGAAATTTGTGCATGTAATCCTTTGACCTAAAACTACCATAGAATCTTATATATATAAATCCATATTTTGGTTTATACTCATTCATAACTCAGTTATGTATAGGATGATCTGGATATGGTAGATTATATATATGAAGGTTGTGAGTAGGTTAACATGGAATCGATCTCTTCTGGTAAGAGAAAATAGCATCCTACCTGCTTCAAACAAATGATGATTCAGGAAGACTTTGATCAAAGCATGATGAAAATTAGAAATAATTTCTAATATTTCATTAAATAAATCATCATCATAAGATTGAAAGAGAAATGAATATGATATTGGGATTGACATATTTTTATACCTAGAGTCATATTCGGGATGCAGGAAGATCGAAGGATCTAGTTGCATGGTAATTTTTACTGAAGAATATTTTTGATATTTTCATCAAAATTTTACATCTTTTGAGAAGTCACGATACATTGCTAGACGTCAATCATGTCTTGTGGGTTCGATCAAATTAAAATTTTAATTTGATCATTAAATTAGAAAGTGTTCTAAATTAAGTCAAATTGGGTTAGCTAGTTTTGACCTAAATCGGTTTGGTTAAGTTCTAACCAGATTAGGTCAAATCACACCTAGACTCACTACCGGTTAGATGTGGAATCCAATGGATCACACACAAAGAGAATTGATTAAGGATCTAATTAGATTATACCATGTTTGCAAGTTGAACAAGCTAGCACATGTAGCAAACCCTAGCACCTGGACTCGAATTGGATTCGAATCGGCTTCCGATTTGGACTAATTAAGGTCCGATTTGAGCCAAATAGGATTTGGTCTTAAATTGGATTAACCTAGACTGATTAGGCTTCAGTTGAGGCACCACATATCATGTGCTAGAGAGTCTCTCACTTGCGCATGGGAAGTCTTTCATGCGCAAAGCATTTTTTGGCGCACAGAATTAGTTGGCGCCTACCTTCTTTGATTTTTTTCATTTGTTATGTTGCATAAAAATTTTGAATAGGCATGGACATCTGATATGGGGTGATAAAGAGTCCTTCTACAAGTTAAAAACTCTATTTTCTTTTTATTTTTTATCGCCCAGGATTCTTTGTCACCCAAGACTCCTTGCCGCCTAGGACTCCATGCCGCCCACTCTTTCTTGATGCCTCTTGGACCAAGTCAAAGTCCCTTAGGACTTTGACTATTCAAAGATCATCTCCATGCCTTCTTGCTGAATGGGCATCCCTTCTTAGAGCCATTGGATGGCCCTTTTATCTGATCTAATGGATGAAAAGGATGGCGCCAATGATGAAATATTACGACTCTTCGTAAATAACTTACATAGAATTAGTCCAAGAGTCCTTCTGCTTTAAGGCACCTCTTGGACTAAGTCTACATCTCATTATTTTTTGATGAGATATGAGATTGGCTGAAGGGACATGAGATTTTTTTTCTAAGAGCGTGAGAAATTGTGTTGGCACCCTTACATACATTATAAATAAGGGTGCATACCTTGAGTCCGTGAGATGTGAAAATTATCTTTCTTTCTTACAAGAGTTTTTTTTTGTCCAATTTTCTTTTCTTTCCTTCTCTTGTCTAGACCTTGTCCTTATAAGGATAAAAAGTCATCTTAAGACTAAGAGATTAGGAAGAAAAATTAAGAAGACAAAGAAAAAGAAAGATAGATAAGGAGAGACAAAGAAGGTGACATAAAGGCTAAAGAAGGTCTTGCCCATTTAATTAAAGTTTTTATTATTAAAATTTTAATTATATAAATTAGAGATGCTGGTGTCTTGATCAAGTCTCTGTGTGGATCAACATTAGAGGGTGATTACGTGGGCACCTGGTGGAACCCCTGACGGACTGCTACCGATGATCAAGGTCAATTTAGGGTTTAGCGATAAGAGGTATGTTCTAATACTTTCTTTTATATTACAAATGCATGTTATATAATTTAATTGCTAATAAGGTGGTCCTAGAATTTGGGTTTGGTTTATATGATTTCATGTTTTGCTTTGAAATCCATGCTTTCGCCCTATAAACCATTCCCATCACTTAGAACTCTACTTATGTAGCAGATTGGCTTTTAATTTTTAGATTCTTCTCTGACTAGGATAGCTCCAATGGCTGCCAGGGACATCATCAAATATAAAAATAATTCTTCTCCAACTTCAGGCTTGGCGAGGAGTGGAGGTGAACTAAGATAATTCTTCAATTCTTCAAAAGCCCACTGACACTCAAGAGTCCAATTGAAGTTCTTGGGCTGCTTAAGTACTTGAAAGAAGGGCATGCAATGCTCCATCAATCTCAAGATGAAGCAATTCAGGGCTGCCACCTTGCCTATAAGATGCTGAACTTCTTTTATTATTTAAGAGGCAGTCATTTCTTAGATAGCCCTGATCTTCTTTGGGTTTGCCTCAATGTTGCATTCCAATACCATGAATCCTAGAAACTTCCTCGAAGTCACTCTAAAAGTGCATTTTGTAGGGTTCAACTTCATCTTGTACTTCTAGAGGGTGCTAAAGGTCTCCTCAAGGTTGGTGATGTGATTTGATGAAGATCAATTTTTAACAAGCATGTTATCTATATAAACCTCCATATTGCAGCTGATCTGCTCCTTGAAGATTGTTCAATAGACGTTGATAAGTAGCACCTACATTCTTTAGTCCAAATGGCATAACCCTGTAACAATAAAGACCATGATCAGTAATAAAAATAATTTTTCATCTTCTAGTGCCATTCAGATTTGATTATAGCCGGAGAAAGTATCCATGAAAGTGAGGAGCTCATGGCCCAAAGTTGTATCCACCAGTTGATCAATTCTTGGCAAGGGATAGCTGTCTTTTAGGCAGGCCTTGCTCAAGCTTGTGAAGTCTATGCACATCCTCCACTTTCCATTTACCTTCTTGACGAGGACGATGTTGGCAATCCAGTCTGGATAGTATACTTTTTGGATGAACTCGGCTTTAAGAAGTTTCTCGATCTAATCCATGATGGCTTTCTGTCACTCTAGTGTGAAGCTACGCTTCTTCCACTTTATTAGCCAACATTTGAGATCTACAGTCAGATGATGTTCTATCACCTCTACATCAATCTCGAACATATCGGTGGGTACCCAGGCAAAAATGATGGCATTTCTTTGCAAGAAGGCAACAAGCTGCTTTCTAACTTCTCCCCTCAGAATAGAACCTATCTTAATGGTATGATCTTTATGCCCATCGTTTAAAGGAATGGTAACAAGATCTTCAATTGGTTCTCCTTCTTGTTCTATCAAATCATCATGGGCATCAAGCCTGTCGACCGAATAAGATTCCATCTACTTCACCTTTGTAAAGCAATAGTATAATAGTGCCGCACAAGAGCTTGATCTTTTCTGACTTCTCCAATCCCATAACTGGTTGGAAAATTCATCATCAAGTAATAGGTCGAGACTACTATCCAAAGTGCATTCAAGCCTGATCGATCGAGAATGGCATTGTAAGCTAAGAGAGCCTTCACCATCAAAAAATCCACCTGGGCCTTTGACTATCTTGGGTACCAACCTGCGATGATATATAAGATTATTACTCCCTCAATCGGCATTGCATCACCGGTGAATTCCACTAATGAAAAACTTATTGGCCCCATTCTATTGTCAGGTATAGATATTTTAAAGAATATATCATAAAATAAAATATTAGTAGAGCTTTCATTATCAATTAAAATATGGCATACATCATAGTCAGTAATATTTAAAGTTACTATAACCACATCTTTGTGCGGGAATTGAACCGCTTGAGCATCTTTTTTAGTAAAAGCGATGGATTCTTTAGTTCGTTGCTTCTTCATCGGCTCTGCCAATCCGCTTGCCTCCCCCCATCGATATCCTCTAGCAATGATATTGATTATTCTGAGTGGAGGTCGATCTTCCTACGGCTCGTCTCTATGAGATGGTTTAGGTCAGAGTAGGGCCCTTGACCGATCTTTCCTTCTTTCCAGTTGGCACCTAAGGAATCGATCTAGCTAGCTAACCTCCTCTGATTAGCTCCTCGATCTCATCTTAGAGCTGAATACATCTTTTTGTATCGTGGTCGTGGTCACAACGGTAGAGGCAATATTTGTTAGGGTTACATCGAGCTAGGTGAGTCCTCATTCTTTCAAGCCTTAGCAACTGCTTCTTTATTTTCATCAACACTTAGGTCTTAGGAGCATTCAGAGGAACGTAGTTATGAAACCTTCTGGATGAGGAGCCCCATCACGCCCTTCGATCCAAGCACTTTTATCAATGAGCTTGGGATGGAGTCCAACCTCGTCAGCGCTCAGGAGTTCTAGAGCATGGTCGAGCTTCACTCGGCTTCTAAACAATTATGGGCTTACTTGATTCACCCATCTGCCGCTCTCTTGCGGCCTCTTCATCTTTTAACCTAAAGGCCTCCTCCACTTAGGCATAACCTTCAGCCCAAGCCAGCATGTCAGCAAAGTCCCAAGGGTATTTCTTTTTTAGAGAGGAGGTGATCATTCTCCTAAAGGCCACCCTTTAGTACAGCCATGGCAATAGATTGGTCCAAATTATAAACCTCTAAAGCAACAGCATTCAAATGATTAATGTAAGCTCAGATGGACTCTCCTTTCTTCTGCTTGATGTTGACAAAAGAGTCAGAACCTCACCTCTGGCATCAGCTGCTGATAAAATAAGCCATAAATTCATGGCTCAACTGATCGAAAGAAAAGATGGTACCCGATTTGAGGCCCAAGTATCAATTTCTTACTGCTTCCTTTAGAGTGGAAGGAAAAGCTCGATAGAGAATGGCGTCAGACGTGCCATGGAGCATCATCATTATTCTAAAAGCTTCAAGATGGTCAATCGAGTCGGTGGTCCCATCATAATTCTTAAATTAAGGTAGCTTGAAGTTTGGTGGGATAAGTTCCTGCATAATCCAAGCAGAAATTGAGGGGTCAATGCATATGTCATCATTGTGTGGTGAGGCAGCATGATGGAGTTCCATAATCTGCTAATTCATTTCTTGGAGCTTTTGATTGAGAGTATCATCTTGATCATGGATCTTAAAGGATCGTCAGTCGTAGACGAAGAGAGTCTCTATAGAAGAAAAATCATGATCAGAGGGGCTCATTACTTTCTGCTTCCCCTTCCTAGGGGTTACCGACATGCTTGCCCAAGTGGGCCTTCTTTGGATCGATTCTTGATGATCCAAAAGGGGTCAATCTGGCTGAGCTGGTATCAAAGGCTGCTGCATGGCCTGCACCATCTCAGTGAGGCCCCTAACCTACTATATCAGCAAGTTAAACTGCTCCAAATCCATCATGGCTGTTGGTGGAGGGGGTTGAGGTACTGGAGATGGGGTCGAAGTAGGTGGATCTGGGTTAGATCTGATAGTGGAGGCAGTAGATCACCGGGTAGTAGCCTTTCTTGGTAGCATTTTATAGGAACAAGAAGAGATCAGAGGAAAAGGAGCAAAAGAATTGAAGATGAAAGAAAGAAGATGAATTTTGACTAAGCATTTATTTTAGAATAAGAGCTCAAAGGCCCTTCCTCTAGCGCCAATCCTGTTGGTGCAAAAAATGATGCAGATGTCGAAGATTGCAGGAGCAAGAGAGGTTGAGATTGTCGATGGGACCTGCAAGATGAAGTCCTGACTGAAATTAGCTTCGGCAGGATCCTCCAATGGTCAAATTAGTTCTCTACCTCAACAAGAATGGAATGCTCAGGAAGAAAATAAGTAGAGTAAGGGCAGAGAGTTTTAGCTTAGAAAAGAAAGTGTATCTGGAGGATCCTTTATATAGACGGAGCACGTAATAAACTGATAGTGATAGCCGTAACTGCCTGCTAATAGGTCGTTCGGGCCATGTGGAGTTTGTTATAGAGAGTGAGTTGTCATTTATCATGATCTGCTAGCTCATTGAAGATCCATAGTAAGAGTTCAGATAGAACCTTTGCACCCATAGATGCATATGGGATGACCGGCCAAAGTTGGGCTTGTGTATAGTGTTGGAAAATGTATCCTAAAGTCAATCATTTAGATTATAAATGATTGAGTTGAATGTAATTTATACTTAAATTTTAAATTAATAAAATTATTATTTTGGCATTTCATCACTCGTGCATCTTCCTGTAATGAATTCTTCTGTGATGAAATTCTTAAGACTATTTAGACTCAACAAAGAAGAATTTGTCATTTAGTCCTTAAATTTATTCATGACCAAATGATACATTGTTACCAAGGACAATAATGTTTATCGAGTGTAGGTCATTGTGTGCCATATGGATTGATTATCCTCTTAATCAAGGAGTGTGGAGATACTAGTATGACATGCAGGTGAGATGTAAGGGTACATCTGTACTGAACATGACCAACTTCAGAGCTTTTCTACTATCAAGATTTGCTTTGATAAAAAATGGGTATAAATGTCCCTCCGATCTGAGATCACCATAGTGACTTCCAAGTAACTCACTATTCTTTGATGCTAGACTATCTTAATTTTTAATTTAGTGATGAAAGATTTCTGGGCATAGTCAAGTACTTAAGGAGTCAGTGCGTGTATCAAGATGAGATTGACCACTTTTGATTTCAGGAGCTGTGTTCAATTATATTTCAATTTAGTAAATCCTTGGCTAGGGTAGTCCTAGTAAAGGGTCATAGAACTAATTACTTTGAAACATGATTCGGATGTGCTTATCAGGATTGACGGCTTAACTTTGAGTCATCCTATACACAGAGGTCAAAGGGATGAAATATGTGGTAACCATATTCACGTAGGTTCTAAATGTTGTGATTGCGACTATTTGACCTATCCGAGCATCGAGTACCATTACTAGATGGTTGCTTCGATTAGTATAGAAAGTAATTCCTATGCTATTGGCTTAGGTTCAAAACTATAGGGTCACACACTCTAGAGGTTCCTACCTAATCTAATGGCTGGTGAAGAGTCCCACTGGACTGAAACTCTTCGACCGAGAGTCTTACTGCATTAGGACTCTAAGTCCTGATTGTCTGGAACTCTATGATCAGGAGTTCTAGTAGGCTAGGACTCTATGGTCAAGAGTCCCACTAAACTGGGACTCTTCGATCGAGAGTCTTACTGCATTAGGACTCTGAGTCCTGATTGTCTGAAACTCTATGATCAAGAGTCCTACTAGACTAGGACTCTTCGACCAAGAGTCCTACTACTCTAAAACTTTAAGTCCTACTTGTCTAAAACTCTATGATTGAGAGTTTAGACTATGTGATCATAAGTTTCACTCGTTTTGGACATCGGGATCAAGAGTCCCACTAGTTTGGGACTCTTCGATCAAGAGTTTTATTTTGATAGGACTCTATTATCCAGATATCCACTAGATTTGGATTCTATATTTATGAAAGATTTAATTAGTGATTTGATTACTAATTAACTCAATTTGATTAAGTAATTATTTTTGGGTCATGTTCAATTGAATTGGATTCAGTTGGGTTTGACCCGATTAGGTTATGTGATGACCTAATCGTCGAGAAAGTTTGATCCCTGATTGGATTAGGGATTGGGCTTAATTAATTTCTAATTTGATTAGGATTTAAATAATCCACATTGAGCCTAAATTAGTTGGATTTAATCTGGTCTAATTAGGCCTAACCAATTTGGATTGGGTTGGTTCAATTGGATGAGAGATTTTGAGACTAGTTTAACCTAGTCTTCCATGTGCCACCTCATCCTCTTTGCACCATTTTTTTCTCCATGAGAAAGATATTCTCATGAATTATTTTCTATGCAAAAGAAGGCTTGCACCCTCCTTTCTCATGTCCTAAATGGATGGGCTTGATCTGGTTGCAATTTGAATTCAAATGGGATTTGAATTCAAATAGCAAACCACTTCATCCCAACTCTTCCACACACCACCTTGACGTGTGCACCCTCTATAAAATTTTTGGAATTTTTTTTGGATGAGATTTTTTTTTGATACTCCTCCCCTCTAGTTCATGAGCCCTTACATAGCCTAAAAAAAATAATTAAAAAAAAATGAGAAGAAAAATTAGGAGAGAAAGCTAGGCACCAGGGTTTGAGTGTTGTGCTGTCCTAGATCTTGATCTAGCATTTCTATTATGATTTTGTAAGATCCTGAGCATCAGATCTTCATGAGAGTTTTTTGAGTACTTCCTCATCCTATCTTCTACCCATTATGCTAATCTAGAGCATCTAAAGTTTTGGTAGAGGGAGATCAAAATTGTTCGATCAGATCTAGCTGTTAGGAGCGTTCTTCATCAATCTAGCACTTGGAAGGAGTCGATCGAGATTAGAACCTTATGTGGACCATCTATGGAGGCTAGACACGTGTGTGGCTGCATCATGATAATCAAATCTATCTGGTATTCACATCGATGGTGATTCAATTACGAAGATCATCTACCCACGAAAGATAACGTGTTCTGAACATGTAGTATAGTAAAAATATTTTACTATTCATTATTCTTATTTTTAGATTTAATTGCATGCATATATATATATCATATTAGATCTTGATATTATAGAATTTGTAGATCAGATCTATAGCTTTTATAAATTAATTAGATTAATTTTTATTTTTTTATAATTAATTTTTGAAAAAGTTTCGAAAGTAGAGCTAAAAATTTTACATGCTTCCTAGCAATGGTATCAGAGCATCCAGGTGATTTAATGTGATCTATATACATGTTTAGATTATTTTTTAGATTAGATCTAAATAATAATCTAATTTTTTAGATCTAAAAATAAAATAACATGATTGCATGGACTGTAGGTTATCCTATTATAGGGTTTACCTCTTCAGTGTAGATTGTCGTGGTACGTGATGATCCAGACCATTAAATCATAAAATTTTAGATTTGACCTAATATTTTTTATGATTTGATTGTATGGTTTTGATCTAATTTTTTTAATCATGACTAAGAGTTTATATTAGATCTAATTTGATTCATAATTTTTTATATATTATACATAGATCTAAATTAAAATCTACAACTAGTACTGTTTGTGAAATAAGCTGACCCAATTTTTAAAATAGGTCGACCCATTTGGTGAATAGTGCTAAGTTGTGTTGAACCTTTCAAAATTTTAAAAATTATTTTCAAAATGCCAAATTCCAACCCTCAGTCCAAAAACTTAATTAAGAATTAAGTATGTTGAATTAGGGTCTAGAATTATAAATTAAAGATCCTAAATCATTAATCATAAAATGTGGGTTATTGGGTTAGATGAATTTGATCCATTAATTAGGTTAGACCTAAGATTAGTTGAATAATGGACTTAATAAGAGTAATTGATCAAATCTAACCAAATGTTGACTTAGATTAGATCAAGGACTCTCTAGAATCAACTTCAATAGTTGTAGTTGGATGAGTCCACATCTTTAACAAAGACCAAGTGGACTTGATTCATGGCTACGCGGTTAAGCCCATAATTACTGGGTTGATCAGATTGAACCTAATTAACCGATTGGTGTCTAAGGTAAGTTTGGCAGTCAAGGCCAAATTCAAAGATACTCGCACTAATTTGATCTTTGACAAGTTAATGGCATATCCCTTCTACTGATCTTACTTATCTGACCGATATGGTCGATTAGAATTTGATTAGATCACTTGATGATTCGAGCTAACCCATGTCACTAGAAATTAGTTTGACTAATTTCAATCAGTAAGACTGAATTAGGTGCTTATGGATCGAAATTGATCCTAGTCCTAACCAATTGACTTGGTGAAGTCAATGGAAGGATTTGACTTGGTGAAGTCAGTAGGAGTAATTTGGTCCATGTCCTTTCTATCCTTAAATCACAAGTAACCTAAATCCTCTAAATTATTAGGTCCTTAAAATGACTAAGTTATGGAGATAATCGAGTCATAACCTTCCATTAAGATAAATAGTAATGAGTTCAATTTTCTAGGTAGACATTGAAGGTGCCTTACACTTGATGTTCATCTGAATATTGAAATTATTGTCCATCATATGATAATTAGGTCGCACTCTTTTAATGATGATCAGGTTGGCTAGAGCTTTCCTCAGGCCTGGTTATCATTGGTTTGATGCACCGAATTCAATCATGTTAATGGTTGGACCTAACCAGATCTTTTCAGTAGAGGCTATAGCCTACTGAATTGATTTCTTGGGTAAAATCTAAATACTAAAAATTATTTGGAGAAATAATTGATTATGAACCTACCTGTAGATGCACACGGGTTGGCCAGAGCTTTTCTCAGGCTCATCTGTAGTCTATGTGGATTTCAGTATCCACTAAAGAGTTAGTATAATTCCTCGAATTGGAGGTAGAGACTACCAATTCATTTAAAAATAGTTGAAGAACCTTTAGACTAAAGTCCAAGTCTTTAGGGTTACATAATTTGAGTACTAATAATGTTTCATATTTTTCTATCAGATAAATAGAATAGCTTATGTAAGTTCGCTCCATTCACTGTTGGATAGTAGTAAGCATTTAGGACCTAAGAATGAGAGATCTAGTATTGATTCTAATAAGGCAGATCTAAAGAGGAATGGTCCTCTTGATCTGAAGGGACTAAATAGAAGAAATCAGTAATTGATTGCTAGTCAAGGCTATTATATGATAATATCTTGTAATTTCTCTATTTGTGATACATCTACCTGGATATTAGATACCGAAAGTTCAATTCATATATGCAATTATTTGCATGGACATCAAATTGATAGAAAGTTTGAGAATGATGATAGATTTCTTAATGTTGAGAATGGAAGTAAAGTTTCAGTCCTAGCATTGAAAACTCTTGAGCTTGTTTTCAAAAATAATAATGTCATTTTAAGTGACTGTCACTATTATCCATCTTTTATGATGAACATAATATCTATTAGGCTTTTAGCTCAAGATAGTTATTATTTATCAATAAAAAAATTATTATGATATTATTATGAATAATGTTACAATAATACGAGAATAATTAAAAAATGATATTTATATTTTATCATAGTCTATTGTATAATGTACACATCTAATAAATGTCTGAAACTAGATAATGTCACCGATGCCTATCTTTAGCACCGTAGGCTCGGTCATATAAACAAGAATAAGATCAATAGGTTAGTCAAGAAGAATATCCTTGATATTGATGATTATGAATTATTGAATACCTATGAGTCTTGCCTTCTTGGTAAGATGACCAAATCACCTTTTACTAGAAAGAGTGAATAGGCCATTGAGCTTCTGGGTCTAGTACATACTGATGTATGTGGACCTATGAATACATGTACTAGAGGCGGGTATTACTACTTCATTATGTTTACTGATGACCTATCAAGGAATGGGTACGTTTATCTTATGAAGAGTAAATTCAACTTATTTGAAATGTTCAAATGATATCAAAATGAGGTAGAAAAATAACTTGGAAAGGGTATTAAAACTCTTTGATCAGATCAAGGAGGTGAATACCTTTCAAATGAGTTTTTGATATATCTAAGAGAGAATGAAATTCTCTCATAATGGACCCCTCCTGGAATACCATAGCACAATGGTGTGTCTGAGAGGAGGAATCGAATCCTGTTAGACATGGTTCAGTCCATAAAGGGATTTGCGAGTCTGCCAATTTCATTCTGGGGTTATGTGCTAGAAACTGCTTATTTTATTTTGAATAATATTTCGAGCAAATCTATTGGAATGACTCCATATGAGATATGGACTAGACGTAGGCCGACACTCTCTTATTTTAGAGTTTGGGATTGTCTGGCTTACGTCAAACATTTGCATTCAGAAAAGCATGGACCTGGATCCAATAAATGCTTGTTCATAGGTTATCCCAAGAAAACTAGAGATTATTACTTCTACCTTGCTGAAGAGCAAAAGGTGTTCGTCAGCAATAGAGTAGTCTTTTTGGAAAAGAAGTTCCTTAGGGAAGAAACAGCTGCCTCTAATGTTGAACTTAATGAAGTTTGATAGGTGAAAGAACCGACACATTCAAGTGAACCTCCAGAGATGGATTTGATAAATTCAAATGTAGAGCCCATTATAAAGACACCTTTAAAGAGATTCGATAGAGTACCGCATCAACCAGATAGATACTATGATTTCTTGGTCTAAAATGGTGATCCTATCAAAATCAATGAGAATGATGAGGATTTGATCACCTACATGAATGCCATGTAAAGGTCTGACTTCGATAAATAGCTAGAAGCCATGAAGTCCGAAATGGAGTCCATGAAGGTCAATAGTGTATGGACACTGGTTGATCCACCTGAAGGGATAAAATTCATTGGATGTAAATGAATTTTCAAAAGAAAAAGTAGTACAAACAAAAAGATGGAGATCTTTAAAGCCCATTTGGTTGTCAAGAAATATCGACGGCATTATGGTATTGACTATGATGAGACATTTTTTCTAGTGGCAATGCTCAAGTCCATTTGGATTATGCTTGCAATAGCGGCATATCTAGATTATGAGATCTAGAAAATGGATGTGAAAATAGCTTTCCTAAATGGAGAGCTAGATAAAGAGATGTATATGATACAGCCTAAGGGTTTCACATCTACAGATGAGTCCAAGGTGTACAAGCTTTAGAGATCCATCTATGGATTGAAGCAGGCATCGCGGAGTTGGAACATGCATTTTGATAAGATGATTAGAACATACAGCTTTGTTAAAAATGGAGAGAAACCCTGCGTGTATAAATAGGCTAATGATTTTGTAAAAGTATTTTTTGTACTGTATGTAGATGACATTCTCTTAATCAGGAATGACATCCCTGCTTTATAAGGAATAAAGGTTTGACTGTCATCATAATTCTCCATGAAGAACTTAGGAGAAGCTTCCTACATCCTAGGGATGAAGATCTATAGGGATAGATCTAAAAGTTTGCTTGGATTGTTCTAATCCACTTACATCGATACCGTGCTGAAGAAGTTCAGCATGAAGAATTTCAAGAAGGGCTATCTCTCGATAGGCCATAGAATTACTCTCTCAAAGAGAGATTGTCCGACAACTCCTTAAGAGAGAGAGTATATGAGTAGGATTTCATATACTTTGGTAGTAGATTCTATTATGTACACCATGATGTGTACGAGATCAGATGTGACATACTCACTAGGAATATTGAGTAGACACTAATCTAATCTAGATGCGAATCACTGGAAGGTTGTAAAGATAATTCTGAAGTATTTGAGAAATACTAAGGACCAGTGGCTTATTTATGAAGATATTGACTTAAAACTTATGAGACATACTGATTTTAGTTTTCAGTCAGATCATGATGATAGTAAGAGTATGTCAGATTATGTGTTAATCCTAAATAATGGAGCGATCTACTGGAAGAGTTCGAAGGAGCACAATATGGCCGATTCTGTATGCAAGACAGAGTATGTCGTGGCATCTAATGCTACAAAGAAAGCTATGGCTATGAAAATTCATTGGTGAGCTAGGAGTAGTACCCTCCTTAGATGGTTCGATCTGCTATACTGTAGTAGCATTGGAGCCATAGCTTAAGCAAAGGAGCCGAACGCACATTAGCACACCAAGCATATTCTACGTTGCTACCATCTTGTATAAGAGATCATGGAGTGAGGTGACGTCGACCTTCAGAAGAATGATGGAAAGGATAATGTGGCTTACCCATTTACTAAGGCTCTCGAAATCAAAGAGTTCGACAATCATAAATGAAAGATGGGTATTCGATACTGTTCTAAGTAGCTTTAGTCTAAGTGAGAGTTCTTGTAAAATGTATCCTAAGGTCAATCATTTAGATTATAGATGGTTGAACTGAATATAATTTATACTTAAATTTTAAATAAATAAAATTATTATTTTGGCATTTCATCATTCTTATGCATCTTTCTATAATGAACTCTTCTGTGATGAAGTCCTTAGGACTATTTAGACTCGACAAAGGAGGATTTATCATTTAGTCCTTAAACTTCTTCACGACCAAATGATACGTTGGTACCAAGAATGATAATGTTTATCAAGTGTAGGTCATTATGTACCATATGGGTTGGTTGTCCTCTTAACCAAAGATTGTGAAGATACTGGTATGGCATGCAGGTGAGATGTAGGCCTACATCTGTACTAAACGTGACCAACTCTGGAGCTTTTCTACTATCAAGATTTGCTCTAATAGAATATGGGTATAAATATTCCTCTGACCTGAGATCACCATGGTGACTTTCAAACAACTCACTGTGCTTTGGTTCGGACAACCTGAATTTTTAATTCAGTGATGGAAGATTTTTGAGCACAGTCAAGTACTTGAGGAATTGGTATGTATCAAGATGGGATTGACCACTTCTGATTTCAGGAGTTGTGTTCAATTATATTTCAATTTAGTAAATCCTTGACCAGGATAGTCCTAGTGAAGGGTCATTGGACTAATTACTTTGAAACACGCTTTAGATGTAATTATTAAGGTTGACAGCTTGACTCTAAGTCATCCTATATATAGAGGTCAAAGGGATAAATTATACGGTAACCATATTCACGTAGGTTCTGAATGTTGTAATTACGACTATTCGATCTATCCAAACATCGATTACCATTGCTAGATGATCACTTTGATTAGTATAGGAAGTGGTTTCTATGCTACTGGCTTAGGTTCACACATACTAAAGGTTTCTACCTAATATGATGGCTAGTGAAGAGTCCCATTGGACTGGGACTCTATGGTCAAGAGTTCCATTGAACTGGAACTCTTCAATCGAGAGTCTTACAGCATTAGAACTCTAAGTCTTGATTATCTAAAACTCTATGATCAGGAGTTCTAGTGGACTAAAATTCTATAATCAAGAGTTCCACTGGACTGGGACTCTTCAACTGAGAGTCATACTGCATTAGGACTCTAAGTCCTGATTATCTAGAACTCTATAATCAGAAGTCCTACTAGACTGGAACTCCTCAGCCAAGAGTCTTACTACTCTAAAACTTTGAGTCCTACTTATTTGGGACTCTGTGATCGAGAGTCTAGACTCTGTGATCATAAGTTTTACTCATTTCGGACATCAGGATCAAGAGTCCTACTGGTTTGAAACTCTTCAATCAAGAGTTTCATTTTGATAGGACTCTATTATCCAAATATCCATGGGATTTGGACTCTATATTTATGAGAGACTTAATTAGTGATTTGATTATTAATTAAATTAATTTGATTGAGTAATTATTTTTAGATCAAGTCCAATTGAATTGGAATCAGTTGGGTTTGACCCGATTAAGTTATGTGATGACCTAATCATCGAGAAAGTTTGATCCCTAATTTGATCAGGGATTGGGCTCAATTAATTTTTAATTTGATTAAAATTTAAATAAACCTAATTGAGTCTAAATTAGTTGGATTTAATCTGATTTAATTGGGCCTAACCAATTTGGATTGGGTTAGTTCAATTGGATAAGAGATTTTAAGACTAGTTTGACCTAGTCTTCCATGTGCCACCTCACCCAGTTTGTGCCACTTTTCTCTCCATGAAAAAGATGTTCTCATGAATTATTTTCCATGCAAAAGAAGGCTTGCGCCCTCCCTTCTCACATCCTAAATGGATGGGCTTGATCTGTTGCAATTTGAATTCAAATGGGATTTGAATTCAAATAGCAAACCATTTCATCCCAACTCTTCCACACCCCATCTTGACATGTGTGCACTCTATAAAATTCTTGAAATTTTTTTTGAATGAGATTTCTTTTGGGACTTCTCTCCTCTAGTTCATGAGCCCTTCCATAGCCTAAAAATAATAATAAAAAAAATTTGAGAAGAAAAATTGGGAGAGAAAACTAGGTGCTAGGGTTTGAGTGTTGTGCTGCCCTAGATCTTAATCTAGGGTTTCTATTCTGATTTCACAAGATCTAAGCGTCAGATCTTTGTGAGATTTTTTTGAGTACTTTCTCATCCTCTTTTCTACCTATCCTACTGATCTAGAGAATCCAAAGTTTTAGTAGAGGGAGATAGAAATTATTTGATCAGATCTAGTGGTTAGGAGCATTCTTCATCGAGCTAGCACTCGGGAGGAGCCAATTGGGATTAAGACCTCATATGGACCATCCATGGAGGCCAGATATGTGTGTGGCTATGTTGCGATAATTAGATCTACCTGGCATTCACATCGATGGTGATTTAATTATGAAGATCATCTATTCGTGCAACATAATGTGTTATGAACACGTAGTATAGTAAAAATATTTTACTATTTATTATTCCTATTTTCATATTTAATTGCATGCACATATATATCATATTAGATCCTAGTATTATAGGATTTGTAGATCAGATCTATAGCTTTTATAAATTAATTAGATTAATTTTTATTTTTACTATGATTAATTATTAAAAAGTTTCGAAAGTAGAGCTAAAAATCCTACATGCTTTCCAGCATATAGTATATATGGATTCTGGTACCTACTAGAAAATTAAAATAATTCTCTGAATTGGAGATAAAGGCTATCAATTCATATAAAATAGTGGAAGAATCTTTAGACTAAAGTTCAAATCTCTAGGCTTAAAATAATTTATATATAACAGGTCTATGTTCTCTTTTCTTATAGATTAAGGCTAAACCCTAATTACTCCGATCACTGTTAGATAGTGATGACTTATGGGATCCAACTTTGATAATTAGTATCGAAAGTTGATTTTGGTTCAGCAGTATGAATAGGCTCGTGCTGTAGCTTATAAGTTCAGTCAAAAATAAAAAGGTCTGAGACTAACCAGATTCAGGCAGAGTGCTTCTACTATGAGAAATAGTGTCATAAGAAGAAGAATTGTCTTCCTTCACTTAACCTCAATAGGCTGAACAAGAGAAAGGAGCAAGAGTTGCTCATCAAAGATATTATATGATAACACCTTGAAATTTTTCTATCTAAAATTCTACTAACTGGGTATTGGATACCGGTAGTCCTATGCAATTTGTTGCAAGGACTACAGGTAGTGGAATGTTTTAAAATAGTGAGAAGTTTCTGAAAGTTGGGGATGAAAGTCTTGTTCCAATCCTAACTTTAGAAATCATCGAGCTAATTTTCAAAATAAGTATTATCATTTTGAAGTGATTGTCACTGCTGTCCATAGTTTATGATGAATATGATCCTTGTTGGCCCTTTGGCCAAAGATGATCATCATTTATTAATAAAAAAATATCATGATATTATTATAAATGATATTGCAATAATACATGGATAATAAATAAATGATATTTAATATTCACATAGCCTATTAAGTATAATGTACACATCTTAAAAAATACCCAAGCTAGATAATGTCACGAATGTCTATCTTTAGCATTATAGGTTTAGTCATCTTGATAAGAACAGGATAAATAGATTAACCTTAGAGAAAAACCTCAACATCAATGATTATGAATCATTGTCGACCTATGAGTCTTATCTTCTTGTAAAGATGACAAAGTCATCTTTACTGAAAAAGGTCAAAGAGCTGGTAAAGTTTTAAGTCTCATACATAGTAATGTATGTAGACTTATGAAACTTAAGTGCCAGAGAAGAATATTAATATTTCATTATGATTACAGATGATCTATCTAGGTATGGGTATGTCTGGCTTGAATCATTTGAATTATTCAAATAATTCTATAATGAAGTAAAAAAATTAACTGAAAAAGGTTTTAGAACTCTTTGATCAGATTGAGAAGACGAACACTTATCTAGTGAGTTTTTGACATATCTAAGAGAGAATAAGATTCTCTCTTAGTGGACTCCTTCCAAAATAAAGTATATCAAAGAAGAGAAATCAAATTTTGTTAGACATGGTTTGATCCATGATGAAGTTTTTAGTCTGCCTATTTTAGGGTTATGCTCTTGTGACTACTTATTTTACTCTAAAATATATTCCAAGAAAATCTATCATAAAGACTCCATATAAGATATGGATCGAACATAGGCCTAAACTCTCTCACCTTTGAGTTTAGGGTTGATCGGCCTATGTCAAACATTTGTACACAAATAAACTTGGAGCTTGGTCCCATAAATGTATGTTTATAAGGGATTATTAATTCTACCATGCTGAAGAACATAAGATGTTCATCAGCAGTAAGACATTCTTTTTGGTAAAAAAAATTCTTGGAGAAAGAACTGATGCCTATCAAATTGAACTCAAGGAAGTTCGATCAGTAGAGTAAAGTGGCATAATTTATTAAACCTACATAATCGGATTTGATTAAATCAAATTTGAAGCTCATTAATTTGGCTTCTTTAAGGAGATTCGGTAGAGTACCACATTAGCTGGATAGATACTTCGATATCTAGGTCCGGGATGGAGATCCTATTGAGCTCGATGAGAACAATAAGAATCTGATCACCTATATGGATGCTATGTAGAGATCTAACTCTGAGAAGTGGCTTAGAGCCATCAAATCCAAATTGGAGTTCATGAAAATCAATAGTGTGTAGACATTAGTTATTTCACCTAAAGGGATAAAACCTATTGGGTGTGAATGGATTTTCAAAGGATCAGAGTAGCGTAGATGGAAAGCTAGAGACCTATAAAGCTCATTTGGCAATTATCTCGAAGTTGGAACATATGTTTTGAACATATATCTTTGTTATAAACAAAGAGGAATTCTACATCTATAAATAGGCAAAAAATTCTATAATGTTATTTCTTGTATTGTCTGTGGATGATATTCTTCTAATCGAAAATGACATTCCAGCATTACAAGAATAAAGGTTTAGCTATCATCTTGTTTCTCCATGTACTAGATCAGACATGATATACTCACTAGAGGTAGTGAGCATATACCAGTCTAATCCAAATGAGAACCACTGAAAAATTATAGGGACAATTCCTATGTATTTGAGAAATACTAAGGTCCAGTGATTCATATATGGAGAAATTGATAAAAAAAATATATGGAATATTTTGATTCTAGTTTTAGTCAAATAAAGACGACAGTAAGAGAGTGTCAGATCATGAATTTATCCTAATAGGAGGAGCAATCTACTGAAAAAGTTCCAAGCAGAAAATTATAGCCTATTCTATTAGTGATGTAGAGTACATCATGGCATCTGATACTACCATATAGGCTGTGCAGTTGCTAAGATTCATTAGCAAGTTCGGAGCGGCACCCTCAAAAGATGGTTCAATCCTATCGTATCACTAGAGCCATAGCTCAAGCTAAAGAACCAACATATTCTACATCATTATCATCTTTGATTTTAGATCAGAGTGAAGTTGATCTTTAGAAGATTGATGGAAAAGGAGAACTTGACTAACCCATTTGATAAAGCCTCAGAACTAAGAAGTTCTACTAGCTTAAGGGAAAGAAAGGATATTTTGATATTATTCTGATTGGCTTTAGTCCAAGTGGGAGTTATTAAGAATGTGTCCTAAAGTCAATCATTTAAGTTGTAGATGATTGAAATTATTATATGAATTATCAAATAATAATTATTATTTAGCTTATTCATCATAGAAATTCTAACTTTCTTAAATAAACTCCTACATTCGACCTATCCAAACGTCGGATATCATTGCTAGATGATCATTTTAATTGATATAGGAATTGATTTCTATGCTACCAACTTAGTTTCGAACCTATGGGGTCACACATATAAGAGGTTGTAACCTGATTAGATGGTTGATCGATGATTTAAAATTATTCTAAGGACAAATAATCAATACGATTGATGTTTGACCTAATGCAAGTATTACAGGAGGATCGATTAGCAATTAGATTGTTAATTGACTCAATTTGATCAAACAATTGGGGTAAGATCAAGTCTAATTGAATTAGATTTAATTAAAATTTATTTAGACTTAATTGAGTTAAGTCCAATTGGTTTATTGGACAAGCCAACTGCAAGAAAGAATAAGTCCTAGTTCAATTAGGACTTGAGTGCACCTAATTTCTAATTTGATTAAAAATTAAATTAGATTTAAATTTAATTAAATCTAATTTAAATAGACTTTTAATTAGATTAGAATTTTTTATTAATTAGGTTGACTCAAAACTATTTTGATTTGGATTTAAAAGATTTTGACCTAATCAAAATAGAAGAGTCCTAGTTAAACTAGGACTCCTCCTTTCCTTGCGCCACCTAAGAGCTCACGCCCACCAATTTATTCTAGAGATTACGTGATTTATTTCTACGCCTAAGAGTGCTCTCCATAGCCCTAAATTTGATGGTTTTGATTTGATTTTGAATTGGTCAAAGCATAGTTATTGGTTTTGAAAGATGGATGCTCCAAATTGTTGGGGCACCAGGGTCTCTTTTGGATATGATTTGATCATGTCCTGATAAGAAGAAATAGAAGAGAAGATGGTCTTCTCTTAGGGTTCTTCTGAGAATTTTTTCTTCTTAATTTTTATATAATTTTTCTATTAGAAAAATAAGAGAGTAAGAGATCTAGAATATGAAAAAAAATTTAGAGAAGAAGGTCTCCTCTTGTCCTGACAAGGAGATGTCTTCCAAACATCAACGGTCGATGTCCTAAAAGAGAAGATATATCCTCTCTTAGAACTTTTTCTCAAGTTTTTTATTTCTAATTTTTGGAAGATCCAAGGGTTGGATTTCACCCTCAATCCTCCTTGTATTCTTCCTCTCATGAAGGGTCCAAGAGATCTGAAGAATATCTTTTTGATTAACCATCAGGAGGGATCCGCAAGAATCTAACACTTCAAGTGGATCTTCATTTGATGAACTTCCGATTTGTATTGCAACTTCATGTGGATTACCTATAGAGGCTGGATGTATGTGTGGCTCTAACTAACAAAGACAACAATGAAACTCAACTGTGGTGTTCTCAACCCGTGCAAAGGTAAGAGATAAGATCTCCTTACTGACCTAGATTCGATCTAGGGTTTCTAGAATAGTTCTAGATCTAGATATTGATTTATTCAATACCAACCATACTTCTTTTAATTTTCAGACTTATGTTTGCATCATGATATATTATAGATCCTAGATTTAGAATTTAGTGATTAGATCACATGCATAATTGATTAAATTATTTAATCTATGTCTTTCGCTGCTTGTAAATTCAAAAAAATTTTGAAATATATGCATGAAACCCTGCATGCTTTTAGGACACTAATAGTGGTATCAAAGCATTTAGGTTCTTATATGATATGATCATGAATGCTTTAAAATAAATCTAAAAATAAAATTTTAAAGATTGTACATACTAATTATAAGGTTGTCCAGTTGTAAGGTTAATCCCTTATAATGAAAAGATTGTCCTAGTATGTGCTGATCTATAAACTGAATTATGAATAAGTTAGATTAGATCTAAGTATATTTTATGATTTATTTTTTAATTTTAAATTTAAAATTAAATAGATATTAGATCTATTTTAGATTATTTAGATTAAATCTAAATAATATCAGATCGTATATACTGATTATAAGGTTGTCCTATTGTAAGGTTCACCCCTTACAATAGAGAGGTTGTCCTAGTATGTGCTGACCTGAATAACCTAAATCATAAAAATATTAGATAAGATCTAAAATTATTTATGATTTATTTTTATATTTTAAATCTAATATTAATTTATTTATGATCTGATTTTGATCATTTAGATTAAATCCATATGATATGTTTCATGTTTAGATCTAGATCTTCATGTTGTATATATTGATATGTAGCTTCATTTTTGAATCTAGAATATGTATGACATATTTGCTTTGTAGAAATTAAATTATGAACTTACTTTCTACAAAATTCTAGATTCAAAATCCTATGATATGATCAAAACATTGAAATAAATCAGATCTAAAACCATGAATTAAATTTGATTCAATGTAAATTGTTTACATGACTTAAAAATATTTCAAATGATTAAATCAAAAACTAATTCTGAGATTCCAAACCCCAACCCATCAGCCTTGAACTTAATTGAGAATTAAGTGAATGTTTAGGATCTAGGTTTATGATTTGAAGATCCTAAGATATTTTTATAAATCATGGGTTAAAGGGTTATGGGTTAGCTTTGATCAGATCCTTAATTGGGTTAGACCTAGGATTAGATTAAATATGAACTAAGTTAAAAAATTGATCAAACATAATTAATAGTTAATTATGATTAGGTTATTTCTTTTCTATACATCAATTCAATAGTTATAGTTGATCAAAGTCTATACATTTAACAAATGGATATTAATCATGGCCCAATAGTTGAGCTCTGATGGGTTGCCACCATATACTGCTAGGTGTCATTAGTGGATTTTGGAAGCAATTAGAATGATTTAGATGATCGATCATTCTAGCTGTTCGAATCAGAAGAGTTTTGATCCATCGAAAAGAGTTTCGATGATGTCGATGATAGAGATCATGACATATCCCATTACCATACAGAACTGAATCTAACTGGGTCATACAAATAAGGGTTTGAATCTGGTGATCATCAATTGAACTGGTCTAGTTCAATTGATCTGAATGAGATTCAATTAGGTTCAAGGAAATCATGCTAGCACTCGATTGAACCTAACGTTCTTCTTTTGCTATCATAAATTAGTTGTCCTGACTGAGCCAAAGAAGTTTGTGCTCAATCAGAGGCCTTCATATGGTCTGACTGAAGGTTGTCCAAGTCAGAAAAGGTTGTCTTATTTTGTAAGACATTACCTACCATTTTTGGTCACCTGCCATTTCTTGTTCTTTGACTTTGGTCAAAAGTCTACCTTTGACTGGTCAAATGTTGACCATTGACACTTTGACTTTTGACCATATGTCACATACCTATTGGAGAGCTGGTGGGGGCTTGTCCCCCTGCCAGAACCTGGCAAGAAGGAGGGCGCACGCCACCCTAGGCATGTGCCCAAGTTGGAGGCGCCTAGGAGTCCTTGTTGGACAAGGACTCCATCTCCTTTTTGGATTCCAATTAGTGTTCTCCTAAGAATCAACTTTGACTGGTCTTAGGCACCCTCTAAGGAAGAATCCAGGAGACTCTATTTCCATCAATTAGATTTAGATCTGATTTCACAAAGAGTTGTGATTGGTTGGGAAGAAGAGGAGTTGGATCACGCTTAGTCTATAAATAAGACCCTACGCCCAACTCAGATCAAAAAAGTTTGAGAAACCCCATGCCCCAAGGCTACCTCTCCCTTCTTTTTCCATGCCAAACTCACCTTCTCCCTCTCCTCTCCACATTCAAAAAGAGTTTTGGATTTTTGGTTGGTGCGATTCAGGTCAAAGAAAGGCGATTGAAAGCTAGAAGGTTGCACTGCTGCAAAGGACGATAGCTGATCTTCAAAAGGAGTTTTGAAGATCCTTCAGATCAGATCCAGATCTGATTTTTGGAGGCATGATAGAGAAGAAGAGGATCTCTAGATCGAATTCGAGTGGATATCGGTAGATGCCAGGCGCTTGCATGGCTAGATCCAGAACCTTCCGCTGCAAATAGGATCATCAATGGATAATAGGATTACCCAAATCAGATAAATTAAATTTGATTTAATTTATTCTTATTTTATTTTATTTATTAAAATAATAAAAATTAGATCTGAAATATTCTAGATCTGATATAGATCAAAGAGAAATATTTTTGAAATATATCTCTTGATCTGTTCAGATCTGAACGAACCTGGACCGGGAAATCAGGATTTTTCTTCATCTAGTACCTACTAAAAAATTAAAGAAATTCTCTAAATTGGAGGTAGAGGCTATCAATTCATATAAAATAGTATTATAATTTTTAAACTAAAGTTCAAGTCTCTAGGCTTGAAATAATTCATATACAATAGGTCTATGTTCTCTTTTCTTATAGGTTAAGGCTAAACCCTAATTGCTCCAATCACTATTGGACAGTGATGACTTATGGGATTCAACTTCGATAATTAGTATCGAAAGTTGATTTTAGTTCAACAGTAAAAATGGGTTCGTGCTGGGACTTATAAGTCCAGTCAAAATAAAAAGGTCTAAGACTAACCAGATTCAGGCAGAGTGATTCTACTATAAGAAGCAATGTCATAGGAAGAAGAATTATCTTGCTTTTCTTAACCTTAACAGGCTGAACAAGAGAAAGAAGCAAAAGTTGCTCATCAAGGATATTATATGATAACATTTTGAAATTTTTCTATTTAAGATTCTACTACCTGGGTATTGGATACCGATAGTCCTATGTAATTTGTTGCAAGAACTATAGGTAAGTAGAATATTTGAAAATGGTGAGAAGTTCCTAAAAGTTGGGGATGGAAATCTTGTTCCAATCCTAACTTTAGGAATCGTCGAGCTAATTTTCAAAATAAGTGTTGTCATTTTGAAGTGATTGTCACTGTTGTCTATAGTTTATGATGAATATGATCCTTGTTGGCCCTTTGGCCAAAGATGATCATCATTTATTAATAAAAGGAGATTATTATGATATCATTATGAATGATATTGCAATAATACATGGATAATAAATAAATGACATTTAACATTCACACAGCCTATTAAGTGTAATGTACGCATCTAATAAATACCCAAGTTAGATAATGTCAAGAATGTCTACCTTTAGCATTTTAGGCTTAGTCATCTTGATAAGAACAGCATAAATAGGTTAACCTTAGAGGAAAATCTCGACATTAATTATTATGAATCATTATCGATATGTGAGTCTTATCTTCTTATAAAGATGACAAAGTTATCTTTTACTGGAAATAGTGAAAGAGTCGGTAAAGTTTTAAGTCTCATACATAGTGATGTATGTAGACTTATGAAACTTAAGTGCCAGAGAAAGATATTAATATTTTATTATGATTGCAGATGACCTATCTAGGTATGGATATGTCTAGCTTAAATCATTTAAATTATTCAAATGATTCTATAATGAAGTAAAAAACCAACTAGAAAAGGTATTAAAACTTTTCGATCAGATCGAGAAGGCAAATACTTATCTAGTGAGTTTTTGACATATCTAAGAGAATTGGATTCTCTCTCAGTGGACTCCTTCTAGAATATAGTGTATCAGAAACAAGAAATCAAATTTTGTTAGATATGGTTCGATCCATGATGGGATTTTCTAGTCTGCCTGTTTTAGGATTATGCTCTTGTGACTACTTATTTTATTCTAAAATATATTCCAAGAAAATCTATCGTAAAGACTCCATATGAGATATGGATCGAATATAGGCATAGACTCTCTAACCTTCAGGTTTGGGGTTGATCGGCCTATGTCAAACATTTGTACATAAATAAAGAACATAAGATGTTCATCAACAGTAAGACATTCTTTTTGAAAAAAAATATTCTTGGATAAGGAACTGATGCCTGTCAAGTTAAATTTGAAAAAGTTCGACCGGTAGAGTGAACTAGCATAATCTATTAAACCTAAAAAATTGGATTTGATTTGATCAAATTCGGAGCCCATTAATTTGATATCTTTAAGAAGATCCGATAGGGTACCGCATTAGCTGGGGAGATACTTTAGTATCTAGGTCCAGGACGATGATCCTATTAAGCTTGATGAGAACAATAAGGATCCGATCAGCTATATGGATGCTATGTAGAGGTCTGACTCTGAAAAGTGATTTGGAGCCATCAAATTCAAATTGGAGTCCATGAAAATCAATAGTATATAGACATTAGTTGATTCACCTGAATGGATAAAATTCATTGGATGTGAATAGATTTTCAAAGGATCAGAGTAGCATAAATGGAAAGATAGAGATCTATAAAGCCCATTTGGCTATTATCTCAAAGTTGAAATATACATTTTGAATGTGTCTTTATTATAAACAAAGAGGAACCTTGCATCTATAAATGGGTAAAAAGTTCTGTAATGTTATTTTCTATGTTGTCTATGGATGGCATTCTTCTAATCAGAAATGATATTCCAGTATTATAAGAAATAAAGATTTAGTTGTCATCTTATTTTTCATGTACTAGACCAAACATAGTATACCCACTAGAGGTAGTGAGCAGATACCAGTCTAATCTGGATGAGAACCATAGAAAAATTATAGGGACAATCCTTAAGTATTTGAGAAATACTAAGATCTAGTGATTCATATATAAAGAAACTGACATAAAATATGTGGAATATTTTGATCCTAATTTTAGTTAGATAAAGATGATAGCAGGAGAGTGTCGAGTCATGAATTTATCCTAATAGGAGGAGCAATCTATTGAAAAAGTTCCAAGCAGATTATAGCCTATTATGTTAGTGATGTAGAGTATATCATGGCATCTGATGCTACCATGTAGGCTGTGCAGTTACTAAGGTTCATTAGCAAGTTTGGAGTGGCACCCTCAAAAGATGGTTCAGTCCTATCGTAGTACTAGAGCCATAGTTCAAGCTAAAAAACCAAAGGACCAGCATATTCTGCATCACTATCACCTTTGATTTTAGATCAGGATGAAGTCGACCTTTAGAAGATCAATGAAAAAAGAGAACTTGATCGACCCATTTGATAAAGCCTCGAAACTAAGGAGTTCTACTAGCTTAAGTGGAAGATAGGATATTTTGATAATGTTCTGATTGGCTTTAGTCCAAGTGGAAGTTATTGGAAAATATTTTCTAAAGTTAATTATCTAAGTTGTAGATGATTAGAATTGGTATATGAATTATTAAATAATTATTATTATTTAGCTTATTCATTATCAAAGTTTTATCTTTCTTAAATAAACTCCTAAATTATGATGAAGTTCTTAGAACCATACTTAATCGATAAAAGAGGATTTATCGGATGATTCTTTAATTATTCACGACCAAATGATAAGTTATTAACTAGGATGATAACTTATCAAGTGAAGGTCACTGTCTATCATATTTGTTAGTTATCCTCATAATAAAGTGGTGTGGGGATATCGGTATAGCATTCAAGTTAGATATATGAGTATATCTACACTGAACGTGACCAATGTAACACTCTACTATCAAGAGTAGCTAGCTAAGACTAATGGGTATAAGTGTCCCTCTGACTTGAGATCACTATGGTAACTTTTAAGCAACTCACTGTACTTATAGAGTCAGTGTGTGAGTCAAGATGGGATTGACTATTCTTGATTAACTTCAGAAAGCGAATATCTTGCTGTGTTTCAATTTAGCAAAATCTAGGCTTGGGTAATCCTCGTGAGGAGTCATAAAATTTATAAAATTTTGAAACACAATATGGAGAATTGATATGAGTATTGACAACTTACTCGAAGTTATCTGGAGCATTATTTGTCAAAGGGATGAATTATATGATAACCGTAGGCCAGGATTTTAAGAATGTTGCTTTGCATACATTCGACCTATCCGGATGTTGGGTATCATTGCTAGATGATCATTTTGATTGGTATAGGAATTAGTTTTTATGCTACTGGGTTAGGTTCGAACCTATGGGATCACATACATAAGAGGTTGTCATCTGATCAGATGGTTGATTGATGATTTAGAATCTTTCTAAGGACAAACAATTAATATGATTGATGTTTGATCTAATGCAAGTATTGCAGGAGAATCGATTAGCAATTGGATTGCAAATTAGCTAGATTTGATTGAGTAATCAAACTGAGATCAAGACTAATTGAATTAGATTCAATTCAAATTAGTTTGGACTTAATTAGGTTAAGTCCAATTGGTTTATTGGATAAGCCAATTGCAAGGAAGAATAAGTCCTTGTTCAATTAGGACTTGAGTGCACCTAATTTTAAATTTGATTAAAAATTAAATTAAATTTAATTTAAATTAATAGGCTCTTAATTAGATTAGGATTTTTTATTAATTAGGTTGATCCAAAACTATTTTGATTTGGATCTAAAAGATTTTGATCTAGTCAAAATAGGAGAGTCCTAGTCTAGGACTCCTTTCTTCGCGCCACCTAAGAGCTCACACCCACCCTTTTATTCTAGAGATTACATGATTTATTTCCATGCCTAAGAGTGTTGTCCACGCCCCTTAGTCTGATGGTTTTAATTTGATTTTGAATTGGTCAAAATGTAGAAATTGGTTTTGGTTTAAACTCTAATAGAGTCCATGGAATCAAAACAACCTCCTTTCCTTATGCGCCCCCTTCCTCCATGCCAACTAATTTTGTGCACTCCCTTCTCTGATGTTTTTCCTGGTTTTGTATGTGGGTTTCAAGTTTCTCATGCCTGAAATTAAGGAAGGGGTGTCCAAGAGTTGGATGCCCCATAGAAGTCCATAAATCCTTGTTTGACTAGGTCTTTTTGACCTAGTCTTCCTATTGTTATGTGACACCTCCTATAAGATAGGGAATTGGCATCAAAAAGGCCTGGGATTCCATGCACATAATCAAAAAAAGAAGAGGAGAGGTGTGAGGAAAGATGGCGCCAAGTTCCTTGGAGAAGAGGCTTTCATTAAGACATAAAAAGTTGATGTCTTGTAGAGACAAAGGTAAGAGAGAAGATTATCTTCTCTTTGGAGTTTCATTTCAAGTTTCTTTCTTCCTCTTTTTATGTGGATTTTTCTAGGAGAGAAATCTAAGAGAGAGAGGGAAAGGGCGTGGAAGATGGATGCACCAAATTATTGGGGCATCAGGGTCTCTTTTGGACATGATTTGATCATGTCCTGATGAGAAGAAATAGAAGAGAAGATGGTCTTCTCTTAGGGTTCTTCTGAGAATTCTTTCTTCTCAATTTTTGTATGATTTTTTTATAAAAAAAATTAGAGAGTAAAAGATCTAAAATATGAAAAAAATTCTAAAGGAAAAGGTCTTTTCTTGTCCTAACATGGAAATGTCTTTAGAACATCAACGGTTGATGTCCTAAAAGAGAAGATGTGTCTTCTCGTAAGACTTTTTCTTAAGTTTTTTACTTTTGATTTTTGGAAGATCCAAGGGTTGGATTTCTTCCTTAATTCTTCTTATATTTTTTATTTCTTGGAGGGTCCAAGAGATCTGAAGAATATCTTTTTGATTAACCATCAGAAGGGATCCACTAGAAGCTAGCACTTCAAGCGGATCTTCATTTGATGAACCTCCGATCTGTATTACAGCTTCGTGTGGATTATCTATAGAGACTGGACACATGTGTGGCTCTAAGCAACAAGGACAACAATGGGACTCAACTACAATATTCTCGATCTCTGCAAAGGTAAGAGATAAGATCCCTTTACTGACCTAGATTCGATCTAGGGTTTCTAGAATAGTTCTAGATCTAGATATTTATTTGATTAATACCAACCATACTTGTTTTAATTTTTAGACTTATATTTGCATCATGACATGTTATAGATCCTGGATATAGGGTTTAGTGATTAGATCACATGCATAATTAGATTAAATTATTTAATTCATATCTTCCGCTACTTGTAAATTCGAAAAAATTTTGAAATGTATGCATGAAACCCTGCATGCTTTTAGGACACCAATAGTGGTATCAAAGCATTTAGGTTCTTATATGACATGATCATGCATGCTTTAAAATAAATCTAAAAATAAAATTTTAAGATCGTACCTACTAATTATAAGGTTGTCCTGTTGTAAGGTTAACCCCTTACAATGAAAAGGATGTCCTAGTATGTGCTGATCTATAAATTGGATCATGAATAAGTTAGATTAGATCTAAGCAAGTTTTATGATTCATTTTCTAATTTTAAATCTAAAATTAAATAGATATTTAATATATTTTAGATTATTTAGATTAGATCTACATAATATCGGATCGCACATACTGATTATAAGGTTGTCCTGCTGTAAGGTTTATCCCTTAGAGTGGAGAGATTGTCCTAGTATGTGCTGATCTGAATAATCTAAATCATAAATATATTAGATAAGATCTAAAGTAATTGGTGATTTATGATTTATTTTTAGATTTTAAATCTAATATTAATTGGTTTATGATCTAATTTTGATCATTTAGATTAAATCCATATGATATGTTTCATGTTTAGATCTAGATTTTCATGTTACATATATTAATATATAGCTTCATTTTTGAATCTAGAATGTGTATAACATATTTGCTTTGTAAAAATTAAATTGCAAACTTACTTTCTGCAAAATCCTAGATTTGAAATCCTAGGATATGATCAAA
The DNA here is from genome assembly GCA_006176705.1 of Cocos nucifera. NCBI lineage: Eukaryota > Viridiplantae > Streptophyta > Magnoliopsida > Arecales > Arecaceae > Cocos > Cocos nucifera. Next base: position 5,484 of record QRFJ01004407.1, on the reverse strand, counting down.
ATATTGAAACAAATCAGATTTAAAAAAATGAATTGAATTTGATTTAATATAAATTGTTTACATGACTTGAACATGTTTCAAATAATTAAATCAGAAACTAGTTCTAAGGTTCCAAACCCCAACCCATCATCCTTGAGCTTAATTGAGAATTAAGTGAATATTTAGGATCTAGGTTTGTGATTTGAAGATCTTAAAATATTTTCATAAATCATGGGTTAAAGGATTATGAGTTAGCTTTGATCAAGTCCTTAACTGCGTTAGACATAGGGTTAGATTAAATATGAACTAAGTTAAGAAATTGATCAAACCTAATTAATAGTTAATTAGGATTAAGTCATTTTTTTTCTATAGATCAATTCAATAGTTATAGTTGATCAAAGTTCATACATCTAGCAAATGGATACTGATCATGGCTTAGTAGTTGAGCCCAAGTCTTTAGGCCGATAAAATCAAAATTGATAAACCGATTGGTGTCTAAGATAAGTCTGGCATTTTCAGATCGATGGTTTTTAATTGACAGCCTACTTACCTAGCTATTTTTTATGTTGTCTAAGACAAGCCTTGGCAGACCCTCCCACCGATCTCACGTACCTGGCCAATATGGTTAATCAGATCTTAATTAGGTTTCTCATTGATTCGTCCTAACCCACGTCACATAGGAAATCAATGAGACTGATTTAGGTGCCCATGGACTGAATTTAATCCTAATCCTCATCAATAACTTGTGAAGTCAGTGAAAGAATTTGACTTGATAAAGACTGTGAGAGCAATTTGGTTCATATCTTCTCTATCCTTAAATTACTAATAATTTAAATTTTTTAAAATTATTAGGTTCTTAAAATGATAAAGTTATGAAAATAACTGAGTCATAACCTTCCATTAAGTTGGGTGATAATGGGTCCATTAACTCCATAATCAATAGAGGCCCCAAAGGCCTGGTGCTACTAGTAGGGCCATAATATTTATATTCCAATATCACACTGATATCTCTGGTATTCCTGCTAACCCAAAATATATCTAGTTTTAGCCTTACAATGCAATGGCGGCATAAAGATTTGGAAGCTCTCTGGTTGTTCATCTACTTTGTCTCAATGCCATCTTTATTTATAGTGTGGCTGTCCTATATCAGATCCTACAATATGATCTTTTTGATATGATGTTCTATGCATGCTACCGTTATTGTTATCACCCTTACCAATTCCTGCCGGGCAATGTCTTTGTTGACCCATTTTGGCAAGCATAGACAGACTCTTCTCTCTAATTACTATATGGTGTAGGCTGCATGCTGGTCCTTGGTCTCATGCCATATGTTTCTCTCCTGTGTATACTTACGTCAGACTTAATATGTTTATTTCATAAAAACATTTTGTGCCTCACCTTCAATTGCTTTTCACGTACTAATGCAATATTAATAATTCCTCAAGTAACATCTGATGAAGGGAATCGCAGGGGTCTGTTGTTGAAGGCCAAAGCCCCTCTCAAGTTTCAACGATTGATTAGCTGGTCTGATGTCAAATTGTGGGTTCCTTCTTATTCATTCAGAATCCTATATCGCTTCAAATGGTTAGCAGAAGCTACTTTTTTAACTATATTGGTGACCTGGAATGGATGCCCAGATCTCATCAACCTATATGTCTTTTATGATATTTCTGTAATTCTACTTTTATCTTCTATTGTTAATGCTTCAGCAGATAGCTTCCTCCTTAAAAGCTTCTCTTAATGGCGGCTATTCTCCCATCTGACAGCTACGCTCAATAGCGGGAGGTTTCATGCAAATATACTATTTGCTCAAACTTCAACTGATAACAATTCCTATCTCTGTATTGCTCAGATACTTCATACTCTTCATGAAACTATTGAAGTCAGAGGGCTCCCAAAATTGCCGATGTGACCGCAAGACATGTGACCCTGGGCGTTCTTTTGCTTCTATGCCCCCCAAGTTTCAAGTTTAAGGTGTGTATAGGTCAGCCTTTTTCCAAGAGTAGTGTCTCCACTATTTCTACAGTGTCCTTGACTGCAACATATCAGAGGACTTCTTATCACATTAATAATTGGATAGCCAGTTTCATCATGATTTCTGTGACATTATATTCTCAGATGCTCATTCGTCGTTGCTCACCTACTTACCAGATTTATGGACTTTATCTTCACAAATGTTTCTACATCTATAGGAGATATCCATTACCAAAAAAAAACGGGGGGGCTTAAGATGTATTTTAATGCAGCATAGTAAGGTTATGGTATATGCTTCTTGGCAACTAAAATCTTGCATATTACTTAGAGTTAGCAGCAGTAATTTTTGTATTTAAAATCTGGAGATACTATTTATGGTGAGCACTTTGAAATATTCACTGATCCTAAAGGCCTAAAGTATATCTTTACTTAGAAAGAATTAAATATAAGGCAGAGGAGATGGTTAGAATTATTGAAGAACTATGACTTATCTATCGATTATCATCCAAAAAAAAGCTAATGTAGTAGCTAATACATTAAGCAGAAAATCCGTCGGTAATTTAGCATCACTGGTTACTACTCAGAAGCATATTCTAGTAGATCTGATAAAATTTGATATTAAAGTACAAAAGCATGCACATGAGGCATAGATAGCACATTTTAAAGTACAACCTAATTTGATTGAAAGAGTTAAAGCAGTTTAAAACAATAATTCAGAGTTGCAGAAAATTAGAGAACTAGTAAATTTTAGGATAGAACCAAAATTTCAAGTTTATGAGGATGAATCCTTGAGATTTAGAAATAAAATATGTATATAATGCTCCAAAATTGAAGAAAAAAATCTTAGAAGAGACTCGTAATACTAGCTATACCATACATCCCGATAGTATCAAAATGTATAGGGATTTGAAAGGAATTTCTGGTAGAATAATATGAAAAGAGAAGTTGTGTAATTTGTTGCCCAGTGTCTAACATATAAGCTAGTAAAAGCTAAGCTCTAGAGACCAAGGGGGTCACTGCAGCCTTTGCCCATCCTTGAGTAGAAATAGCTAGGAGCACATTACTATTAATTTTGTGACTGGTTTGCCAAAAACTCCTAATGGTAATTATGCAATCTAGGTAATTATTGATGGGTTAGCAAAATCAGCTCATTTTTTGACATACAGAGTTGGTTATACTCTTGAAAGTCTAGCTAAGCTTTATATTAAATAAATTGTAAGACTATATGGTATCCCTATGACCATCGTGTCAGATAGAGATACTAGATTTATATATTCTCAATTCTGACAAGTTTGCATAAAGTCTGAAATTAGATTAAATCTTTTGTTCGTTTTTCCAACCCCAATAGATGGACAGTCCAAAAAAGATTATTATTCAAAATATAGGGATATGTTAAGAGTTTTGTATCGAATTGATCTTAAACGGCTCATGGATATTAAACATCATCTTTTTAAGAATTTATTTATAATAACAATTATTAGTTCAGTATATAAATGGCATCTATTGAGGGCATTATATGAAGAAAAATGTAGATCCTCAGTATATTAGCTTAGAACGTGTGCGCTCTTAATCTCTGAAAACATGGAGATGATAGGTCATTGAGAAATGGAAGCAAAGCCCAGAAGAAAAATCAGCCTGGAATAGCAAAGTTTAGAAACTTAGTCGGCTATCCTAAGACCTGAGATCGGGCTCAGTTCAGGACTGGATCGGTTATTCTTAAAGAAAAATTCAGATAAAGAAAGCTATATTTTGGTCTAATTGGCATGGTATAAAAACTGGGTCAGCTTCAGTTATCAAGACTGAGAAACTGAGCTGATCCAAAGTGAAACTAGAGTTGATTCCAGTCACAGGTTGGCTAGCTCAGTCTCTAAAAAACTGAGCCGGATTTCAATTTTTGCAAGGTATGTTTATGTAACGTGGGTTATTTTTGAATTTAGAAGAGTTTTTCATATGAGGCTTGGCGATTTGCCCTTTGTAAAGTATATTATACTGAAAAATAGGTCAAAATTGTATATGATGCTGAAATTCATTGAAAAAGCTTTTTCTCCCAGAAATCCACTACCACTCTTCTTCTCTATTCTTAAATTCATTGATCAACTTCCATAATAAGTCTCTAGGAGTTCTTTTCTTGTTGCTTGGTTGGATCACCAGCAGCCATGCTGGTTCGTTGTGGTGGAATTAATTTTCATTAATAATGTGGTATCAAAGTGTGTTGCAATGTATAAAGGAAGAAAGGAAGGACACTAGAGTTTTCAAACATCCAAAGATCTGTTAACACCAAAATTTTATCCTAAAAAACTTCTTATTTGCTGTCAGTGGTTATTCTCTAGATTGAGCATGGAGATTTGTTCATATGGAGGAACGATGATAACAGAATGTTGAAAGAAGATCATAGGGGCATTAGGTATCTCTTTGAAGGATAGTTTTGTTGGTGTGTGATCGTGAAAGGGTGTTTCGAATTTTTGTTCTTGTCTTGCTTAAGATCATGGGATTCAAAAGTGGACTCAAAGTGGAATTTGAGAGTTCGATGGCCAAGAAATAATTTTACCTTGTGGCAACAAAGGGGTAAAGGACTTGTTGTTCAGCAAAGAATCACTAACGTCTTGATTAAGAGAAAGGCCGGAAAGATCAGAGGTGGTTGGGATTGAAAAGAGTTGGAGAAAATTTGGCTTTTAGTAATAATCAAAATTGTGCTTGCTGATCAGGTGCTTATCCAAGGTTTGCACAGAGACCACGGCACAAGGAGCTCTGCGGACAAGACTGAGAAACACATACAATGGGAAGAATTGAAAATAAGCTAATGGTTGAAGAACATAACTATAAAATCTAGAGGATTGCCGAAGTGGAGGATCTTATGTGCTATCTAAAGGTTAATCAGATGTCGTTATAGGTTGATGAGTTTGGAGTGAAAATCATACGAGAAAGATTGGGCATTGCGTGCTACTTTGTTTATATTCTTCAAGCTCGTATGAATGATCTCCATAACAACTTTTAATTATAGAAGAGATCCTAAACTATGAAAGAAGTTATTAGTGTGCTCAGACGAATGAACAGAGGAAAAGATTTGCAAGAAAGATCCCAAGTCTGAGATTCTTGGCTGGAATAAAAGATAGAAAGATCAAAGAAGAAGATAAGAAAAAAATCCAAGGACAAGGTCAAATCTGAGATCAGAGAAAGAACATTAAATGTTATAAATATCATCAACCTGATACCTAAGGAAGGATTGTCCCTTTTGAGTCAAAAAAGAGTAATGCCAAACAAGACTTGATGATACAGCTTTCGATGAGTAGTGAAGAGATCTACTGAATTATATTAGATAGGTCTACAAGTGCGATACTATATGGATATTTGAATTCCAAGATGCTCTCACACACTATACTTTTCATTGAGAATGGATTTTTTCTAATCTATCAGAAGATCGATAGAACAGTGTCAACCTTGAGAGATGATCATCCATGCAGAGTAGCTGGAGTTAGTCATTAGGATGAGGATGGTATGATGAAGATCATCATACATTATTAATATCGAGGG